>NJDC01005417.1:108347-176982 GCA_002245475.1 Calephelis virginiensis
TCTTTACAGATTCTTTTATTTTTTTTAATTATGTCAAGTATAACTTCTCACGCGGGTACATATTATAAGTAAATAGTTTTTTATTTGTCATATTTTAATTTCATTTTATTTTTCTTTAGTTATTTAATGTACGTTATTCCTTCCATTATTTGATCAAAGTTTCTTGTTTTTGGGTTGGCTGAAAGAAATCTAAACCTAAACTTAGCAATAAGCCCACCCTTTTCGTAATAAATATTAGTTTTAGAAAAACAAGTAGCTACAACACATACCTCTGCGTAACGCTGTGTCGTTTGTGCACAAGTAGCGCATAAGAGCTCGAGCTCCCCCGATCTGTTGCTGAACTAACTTTTGTCCGTCTGTCGGCAAGCACCTCTTGATCCAGGAATCCATGCACGCCATGCCTGTCTGGTACGCACTATAAGAAAATGTTTTTAACAAAATAAGTAATACCTACAACTTATGCTGTAGCATGGTGCGGGTGACAGCTGTTTGTTTGACGTTGACATCTGTCAAGACCACATGCCTCTGTGAGTAATATTGTTCTGTGCCACATGCCTAGCCGATGTTAAATTCAAATAAAATTATTTAATTTGCAATTTTCCGCCAAAAAAATGTATATTATATATAACATATTATGGCGTAACAAAACAGCTAAATAGTGCTCTGATAATGAATTGGAATTGGATATCCAGCTCCACACAACACACACCACTAAAAGGTTTTATTAGCATCAACAATACATACACTACTAAAAATTCAACGAACGTTTCGCTTCGTAAGCATCATCAGGAGAATTCGACTGCACTCCACGAAGGTCGAGCAGACACTAGGTGTCTGCTGCCTGCTGGTGTGTATTGTGTGGAGCTGGATATATTTGGGAGTTTTAGCTTTCGGTAAGTCCAATTCATTATCAGCGCACTATTTTGCCTGTTTTGTTACGCCATAATATGTATACATTTTTTTGGCGGAAAATTGCAAATTAAATAATTTTATTTGGATTTAAGTATGGATTTCCCCAAAGTAACGCCTTCTTCTATCAATTTTCCTAGCCGATGTGACATGATATGACGTTATTCCAATTAATTTTTATCGATAACGATTGTTGCAGCATAAATCAAGTTATCTGTAAAATTGTGATGTGACAGTTGTGCAGTGTAATTTTTCAAACAAAAGCCTATTTTACAACAAGCGCACAAAACGAACTACTTTTATCCGAGACTTCCGGAAACCTGAGCTGAAAGCGAGGGTTAATAATAATGTCGATGTTAAAATGGTTTTAATTTTGTGCTACCTATATCACTTTTCAAGCGTGAGGAATGAAAAATATTTTATAGATACATGTCTTTGTACTTAAATATAACCGGGTTTATGATATTTTTGTTCTGGCAATATTGTCGCTCAATGGTGATTCGGCGCGGTGCCCATTTTATTCGCCCACTTGATAATTTCAGTACAAGTGCTAGCGCCTTGTATGTGACACGTATTAGGATTTAATTGTTTTAATTTGCGTAAATTTGTTATTATTTTTAATAGTTTTTTAAGTTGGCAGTTTAGTTAGTTAAAAATTCTTAAGGTTTTTGTTACCATAAATAAACGTACAAAAAACTATTTTGGGAAGTCAGGCAAGAGAACTTGTTGTTCGCCTCCAAGATTACTTTAAAAATAACAACGAAACTATGGACCGTTGTTACCGTAGATCCGCATTGTACAACGAGTAGCCGAAGCTCTTGATATTGGTCGCAATACTGTTTCGCGTATAACTCGTGAGAAAACTGATCAAGATGGGATGTCTGAAAATAAATTATCCACACCCAACAAAAAGCGCACCAAGATGAAACCAATCACGGATTTAGATGATTTTGCTAAAGAAGCCATTAGAAATCATATTTATGATTTTTATAGAATAATGGAGCTACCCGCATTGCAAAAGCTTCTAAAATCATTGAAAGAAGCTGACTTATTCAAAGGAAGCATTACTTTGTTGTGGCAAATAATAAAAACTATTGGTTTTATTTACAAAAAGTTAATAATAGGAAGATCCTTATGGAGACAACTGATATTGCCTTGGCGAGGCACTTTTTTTAAGGAATGCCAAAAACATAAGAGATTGAAGAAAAGTTGTATTTTTGGATGAAACATGGCTCAACGTCAACCATACAGTAGATAAATGCTGGACCTATGTTACGGCGCAATCATATTCTAAAGTACCAGAAGGCAAAGGCCTTATAATTTGTCACTCAGGTACAGCCGTTACGTTATACGCGTAAGATTCACCATAATATTCTTTCAATGAAATTTAATTTGTAGGCTCCAAATATTTTGTTGAGTTTCATTTAATTTAATACAGTTAAGAAGTGATTTAATGTTCCCAAATTTAGTGCAGCTAATTATTGCGGCAACTTTAAAGAGTTTCTGAAACTGTCATCCACAACATGCCACAGTGCAAATAGTATAGTTAAAAAATTGGAATTCAGTGTGACTTTTTTTATGATATTGGAAGGGAAATAAGCAAATGGATTTCCTGATGGTAGGAAATTCACGCCGCCTAGAGTAAGAGCATAAACGCCGCCAAAGGGGGTGATGGTGCATTGCCAACCTGAGGCCGGGATATTAAACCTTGAGCAGTGACTCGGGAGAGTTTACTAATAACATTTCTAATATTGAGAGCAGCAAGTAATAGTCCCAAAACTTCGCTCTAATTTGTTTATTTTAGTTTTTGATTAACCTCTAGAGACCGGAGTTTTTTTTTCAAAAAAAAAATATAAGTATAAGATAAGTTTATATAAGTATAACGGGTGGCACTGAGACTAAGAAAAGTATAAAAAAAATTTTTGGCTTTACCGGTCAGTTTTCCTCTATGTACTTATACGAGTAAATCAGGACTATGTCCTCACCCGAGTACATATAATTGGGATAGTAAAAGGTCAAATAAATACCACTTCCTTCTCATAATCAACTTATTTAATAATAATTTGTATTTTATAATCACAATATTCATTATATAAGTAATTACTAATCAAATCAGTCTCATCAATTTCTTCAAGTCTTTATAAATTCTTTGTTATTTATTTATTGGAACGAAGTTCCTTATTGCGCGTTGTGAAAGGAGGCTAGACGGAAAAAGTTCTTACAAAAAGTTGTCACGACACTTTTTGCTTTAGTAAGCTATTGTAAGCTTTGCGGATTGCTCATGTTTGTTTTATTTTTATTTTTTATAATTTTTTTATCTTTTTTATTTTTTTTTTCATGTTTCTCTGTCTGTCTCTCTCTATAAGAGAGATAGAGATTACTAAAGATTGATAGAGATTGAGATAGAGAGGGGGGGAGAGAGAACTTCGTTCCATCCGGGTGTCCCTTGACACCTCTCAACTTTTTAGTTTATATCTTACTATTATCAATCGTTATTTTTTTTTTGCTTAGAAACAAATAACTCATTTATAAATGAGATCTATTTATGATGAAAATCTATGGAGCAATTCCTCTGAACTGTCAAACATAAATAAATATCACATTTTAAGCATTTAGTTCTACTTTTTTTATTACAGCCCATGTTTCTACATCTGCTTTGCTTTTCGGTCATGAGTGGCAAGTGACTGGCCTTTTGTGCACGTCGAATAGAAGATGGAACTCTTCTTTAGAACTTACTGTCTTTTTTTCTACCATTTGTTCCCCTAAAATTAATTTGTAGTTTCTTAACGGCTCTATATTTTAGCTCCTGCTAAAGTTCCTTTCGGAATGGCTTGAGAACGGTAAAGAAGCCATGAATTAGCAACAGCTAAATCAAACATGTGGAAAATAAACCTAATTGTCTATTTTCGTGTTCGTGCACTGGATGGACAAATTGCGAGCATGCGATCTATTAGATCTACACCGCCCATGTTTCGGTTGTACTGCTGGATAACTTAACTATTATTTTTTTGTCTTCAACCACCTTCGACAAAAATCAATGGTTTCAGCAGCATAACACGTAGATAACGTTAATACAGGTTTATTATCAAACCATTTTGTTAATGCCATTTTACCATCACTGGAAAACGTTGTGTAGCAAGTCCCACGGCCTTTCCTTTTTATGTCAGCATCTGGCATCAATATAACATTTTTAGGAATTCTGTTTTTCATTAGAGTTCCACTGGAATGGAAATCACGATCGAGAAGAGTTCTAGCCAGTTTTAATGAGGTATAATAGCGATCATAGTAAATGACATTTCCAGGAACGAGTGATTCGGTTAATTTCAGTACGCAACATTCATTTAAAGAATAAGTGCTTGTCAAATCAACTGTGAATGTTGTATTGCCTTGATAAACAAACAATTCCGTTTGGATTTGCCAGTACCAAAACTTTTAGGCCCATCCCTATGCGGCTTATTGGAATAATATTGACGAATACTACAACTGCCTGAGAATGGTATGATCAGCTCATCGATACAAATATGTTTAGATCGATCTTGCTTGAGACAACCTTGTAAAATCCTGTCCAAAATTGGTCTTACTTTCCATAGCTTATCGCCATCCTTTTTTGCTTCAGAAACATCATGGTCGAAAACGCATTTTAACTATGTGCGCAGCTTAAAAAATCTGTCTCTTTGCATTGAATTTGCTATAATCGAGACCCTCCATTTTTTAGACCAGTACATCCTTATATGTGGATACTCAAGTGCAGCTATAATAAAATTTATTCCCAGAAAATTTTTTAGCTCCCTTAGCGTAAGCCCTAATGATCTTCCAGTTTTGTGCACAGACACAGACAACAGGTCCTGTTGGTTTCACTGACAATAGCTTGAAACAAAGCATCGTCCATGTAGCCCTTTACAAAATCATATGGCTCCCAATCCGTCATATCCCGAGGTATGTATGATGGCTGGTTCAAATCAGGAATTTTATGAAAAAATTATGTACCGTTCCAGTCACAAGATCCTGGCAGAATTGTTTGTGCAGATATGCCATGCGTACGCACCCTTGAGCCGCGAATTAATTGTCGACCACGGGAAGCTGCCGTTCCACCGCGTAATGTTTGCCTAGAAGGAATCCGACTGCGTGTTAGTCCTCTAGATAGACGCCGACCCGGTCCTCTCCTACGTAGTGGAGGTGGTGTACTAATTTTAGGAGGTGGAAATGACGGACTTGGCACAGCAACATCTTTATTATCGGAAGAACTTTCATCTCGTCAGACTTCATGCGCTTGTTCACTGCTATCACTTTCACTTTCAGAATCTGAAGTTAGTTAAGGTGTGGGTTGTATATTATTAAGTCATCTTCACCATCTGATAGTCCATCTGAGTCATCAAGGTCTTGTAACATCTGAGAGAAGTTTTCGTCCCTTAAACTATCTGAAAATAACAAAATAAACTTGCCTCACACAATTACATAGAAACAAACAAGCAACAGAGACCGGATGTACTTGTACGAGAACGTAAGAATTAATAACATGAATCACACATTTTTTTTCAATTAATTTATAAAATAAAGTCTGATTACTGAATTCTTCTTTCTTTAGGTTTTGGCCTTCACGTTAGTATTTAGCCATTAGTCAAGTAGTAATTTGCATCAAATTTTATTTCAATTTCAATTAATTTTAATTAGTCATCAGTCATAAGTCTTCAGTAAGTCATGTCAGGCTCTTGGGTAAAACGGTGGCCTTTTTACACAAGCTCATGTAATGAGTTTTGGCGGCAATGAGGAAATATACGATACGCTAATTTCTTCATGATTATTTCATTTGTGCACTTTCACTGAACAAAATTGTACAAAATGCCACCAAAATTGACTAATTTCACTCAATATTAACACGAAATTCAATAATTATGAAAAAACTTCGACCATCTTTTCTCTCGATGACGCCAAAACTCAAATTACTGAATTTGGGACCTAATTTGACATTATTTTCATAAAACTAAATTCTATAATTAGGTATTAGCAGGGATTTATTAGGATTTACTTACGACGTGCCATGTTGCGATCCGCCCGGCCTGATGTTTTGAGCCACACTGATCGCTGATCGGTTGTTAAGCAGCCATTCAACCAACAAGTCGCATGAATACAGTCAGTTTTACAATATTATGCGCGCCAAAATTCAAATTCGGCCAAAACAAAGAAAGTGGATTTTTTAAAAGTCTATGTACTCGTCTGAGGATACAGGGTCTCTAGAGGTTAAATTACAAAGTTATGCTAACTCTGGATTTATAAAACGTTTGCTGTATCTCATAAAATACTGACTACATCTTTTTCGAGCCAATTTGCATGAATGTGAAGGATAATGTCGAGTAACTGGGCCAATGAGGCAAAAGTACAAAACTTCATTTTTCAGAAAAAGCAAAAAGTTTATTATTATCTGCAAGTCTTTTTTGTATTCATCATTATTTCATAAATTTTTAGTATCTTTAGAAAAAGGAATCAAAGTCAACTTTTCATTTCTTGAACTCTTAAAATAAACACGTGTGATTAAGTCCCAAGAAATTTGAACCATTTCTACAGGAAACTTCTAAGACTGTAACTTATTAAAAGTAAATAATAAAACCATTATTTTACATTATTTTTTTTACAAACTTTAGTATGATTACCATTTAGTTCTTCATTGTTGACAAGTTCTTCAAAGAAAATGCATTTTGATCAGTCGTTTGATACATTAACGCAACAATGCTTGTCAATCGAATATGTAGCTGCAAAAGCCAACAAGTTTTGTCCCCTAGCTAACGAAGTGGTTGAGATATTAGCTCATAGAGTTCGCGACTTACTCTTTTATCGATTTTAGTTAGTCATCGATTTGATGAACTAATTTCTATACTAGTATACAGAATATGTCGCTGAGCGACCACCTATCTTTTATTTCCAATTACCTTTACAGTATGTATTTAATAAACGAACATTTATTAATATTTGGGATGTTATTTTTTTTAGTAATGTAGGTAACGATTTCACTTTGTTACAACAGACAAAATTATAATAAAATGTGTTAGTTTAAGTACCGCATATAGATTCGTATGTATGAAGTAGAAGAAGAATTAACATTTTCGTATTAGTATTATCATTACAAACACCAACATTCCCCATTTTATTTATTTGTATGTATAGATTGAAAAACACATTTTCTTTTTATTGCTCGAACCGGCACCTTATAAAGTATCCAACACTGGACTAGACCACAGAGGTAGTTTTTTTATCTTCTCTTTTAACCCCATATGGTCGAAATTTCAAAAACCCTTGAAATAAATACTTATTCATACCTTAACAATATACGTTATAATTATAACAGCCTCATGATTTTATTCTAACAATTAAGAACTTTTATTTAAAATGTATGTTATATTTGTTTTTGAGTCATATAAAGAAAAACAACGAATCTCTAAATTGTTATTAACAGAATAGATATCGGAGTTTTGGCGCCATCGTGAATGAAGATGGTCGTAATTTTTTCACAATTATTGAATTTAGTGTAAATTATGAGTAAAAATAGTTAATTTAGATGGGAATTAGTTTACTTTTTTTCAGTGAAAGTGCACAAATGAAATAATCATGAAGAAATTAGTGTATCGTGAATTTCCTCGCTGCCGCCAAATCTCCCAAAGTGAGCTTGTGTAAAGAGACCATCGCTTTACTCAAGACCGTGACGTGACTTTGTAAATAGTGACTAATAACTGTATAAGAATAATAATTATTTGGAAGACATGTGACTAATGACTATAAGAATTAATTAATACGGAAGACGTGGCAGCATGGCCTAAGGGTCTTAGCCAGCCCCAGAAAGGGGCAAATTAACTTAAAAAAAAAGAATAGATATCATGATTTTGACATTGTTTAAGGTCTCAATGAAGTGTTAACATTAGCTGTTATCAACACTTGAAACACACACACACACACACATTGGCATTTCACTTTCACATAAACAATCATCTTGTTTTGGTTTTCTTTGACATAAATCTTTAATCATGACTTAGAAATAATAATATGCATATATTATGCAAGCAAGTCTTTTATTTTAGTGTTGTAAAGACAAAACAAGTGTTGAAAAACCACTGTAACTTCCAAAAATAATAGTTATGGGTTCTGAAATTCCGGAATTATCAGCTGCCTAGGTTTGTATTGGTTAGATCTAATAATGTTGCTTTGTTCAGTTGATTTACTAAGAACTGGTAACTCTTATTTAGTACTTAAGTATTTTTAGTGCGATGTCCCTTACAGGCATAGCTGGACATTAACTCGTTAATCCGTTAATTAATGAAGTTAACATTTTGATTAATGAATTAACTTTTAAGTTAACTTTTAAAAAATTTAACGGACACGTTAACTTCAGTTAATTTGCAGAAGTCCGTTAATCGTTAATCTAATGCCTACTATTTACCGCATGGCACCGCGGCGCGGCGCGAGAAACAGGTTCAGTCAAGTATGAAACCAACGACAAGTGCTGGGAGGCGCGTGGCAGCGCGTGAAAAATAAAAAAAAAACTAGATATATTTTGCCGGCACGTCCGAGTGAGAAAACTTTGAAGATATTATTTTCGTTTGATCATTTCATTACTTAACGCCAGTGCTTAGAGTGGTGAGTGTTTCGTTTGTTGTTATAATAAATTACTGTCAGTGATCATTTGCGTGTTGATAAAGATGAGTGAATGTAATTTAGTTAGAAAACGTGTGCTGTGCAGTGTGGTAATTGAAACCATATCATGGAAGACATGGAGTCGGATTCCAGCGGTCCTTATAAGAATCCATGGCCACATTTGGCTGAGTATGTAGAATTTGTATCCAGATCGGGCCAGCAAATATTTTATGCGTGTAAGCGATGCTTGACGCAAACACCAAAATAAAAATTCATGTATCAAGCCTGAATAATTTGAAACAACATGTAAGAAGGCTACATGAGTCACAGTGCGTACATATTGAAAAGATTGTTAAGGCGTGCTCTAAACGGGGCAAGACAAAAAAGGGAACTCATTCTGACGATGATGATAGCACAAGTAGCAATAATCCCACTCCCGTCAAAAGAAGAATACAACAGGGTCGACAGCTGAGCATCGGGGAATCGTCCGAGATTGCAGCTACTGGCAGCGGTGTACCCCAAGCCAAAGTGGACAAATGTATAGTAAATTTATTTGTTTCTAACATGATACCTTCAAATGTTGACGAAAGCAAGTCTTTTGGTGCGTTGATAAAAACGTTAAACCCGAGCAAAAATTCAATTTCAAGAAGAACTTTGGGTAATCGCATTACTGGCGAACACATTGAATTGAAACAACACCTGATTAGGTGAGTAACTAAAATAAATACCTATTTTCTATTTATTTACGTATACCTACGTAAGTATAATTTTATTTGAAAAAAGTTGAAATAATTAGGGGTTCATAAAATAGGTATAGGTAGGTAGCTAGGTATAGGTACAAGTATTTTGTTTTATTCCTAACCTGTTAACTTCCAGAACCTAAACCAACAAGTTTTATAAGTTCACTAACGCAACGATATAAAAATGCAATTTTAAAACATATTGACGGATTAACGTTTAACGTTAACTTGCGTTAATTCTTCCGAAATGTAACGCTTTAACGTTTAACGAAGCTAACTTATTTTGTAGCGGATTGACGATTAACGAAGTTAATTATTTTATTTACGGTGCCCAGCTATGCTTACAGGCATGCCTCGAACATAACGGGGGTCAAAGATTTCAGGCAGAAGGGCTTTCATATAAAAAATATGATTATCTGCTCAATTTCATTTCTCTAAAATTCGTCGTCTCGTATAAGTGGATGATTTCCTCCAGACCAAATGGCACGAATACACAATGGAAGTTATATGACTTATATTTTAGTGTAGAGAACTTTTTTACTTTTTTGGTTGATTCTTTCCTTTTGCATATTGTGCCAAAGTTGGATGCTGTTATCAAATTTCCCTTATGTGTATCCACTCTCTACAAACTCTTTGTAAAACAATATTTTTTTAATGTTATCTCTATCCTTTATTAAAGTTTTCAAATACTACCTACCATACAAAGCCGTCGCATGAAACGTATAATATTTACTTCGACTATACATATGCGAAACTTATTGGTTACACATTATGTAGTCAATAACATCTTACAAGCGTCCCTACTGACATTGCTACTCTGTGGCGCTACAGACTCTTTACGGGTCGATTCTTCGCGGAAGAATCGTGATGAATCTAGTAGCGGCGTTAGCATAAGTAAGCAGAATTTTACTATTAGAGTTTAATTTCATATTTTTGTCACTAGGTGTTCATTCAAAACAAACAGTCATTCACACTACAAAAAAATGCTATCTAGTTACTTGTCATTTTTCGCTGACCCGGCCTACTTACTTGAAATTTTCTATAAATTCATGTAAAATTTGTTACGTTGGCAGCACTAAAATGGAACGTAGTGTTAATTTCTCGGGAATCCCCGACTTCCCGACTATAAAAAAAATTGTAATAGATGGTTATTTCATTGAACCCCTCTTTTTTCGGATGTAATTAAATTGCAGTTTGGGGGCACCGAAGAAATCTCGCCTAGGGTGCTAGTAGTGCTAAAACCGGAACTGGATGAATCAAAAAAATTTTGGAATAATTTAATGGTAAAGGTCAACCCAGTGAGTTTGGATTAATCACATTTGTCTTAATTGGATCTATTCATATTTTCTGAGGGCCTGTGGTACTGGTAACCCAGTAGTCTTCTTAATTATGTCAGTTCAACGGGTAGGAGATCGGTCCCTAGTTCTTTTTTCTTCAACTTTGCTCACGATGACGAGCTTTTCAAGATTGTTGGGCTCCCTACGTGCTAAGTGGCCCAAGTAAGGATCATCTGATAACAGGTGGTGGAAAGTCTTGTTCTTATCTTAAGTTTAAGGAGAATAGAGCGATTGGTACGCCTAGCTGTTCATGGAATCCGCAACATCCGACGCCAGCACCACATCTCGAAAGCATCAATTTTTTGCCTTTCGGATGCACGGATGGTCCAGGACTCAGCTCCGTAGAGGAAGATTGAAAAAACCAATGTCCGTATCAGTCTCACTTTTGTGGTATTAGAGATATTCCGATCGTGCCATATTCTATTCAGTTTAGTTACTGATGAATTGGCTATCTGTATGCGTCGCCGTACTTCCCCTTCGCTCTCCACTACTAAGAATTGAGTCCATGTAAATAAACTCACCGACAGTCTCTACCCCTGACAATTCTCCTGTGCGAGTAAGTTGACCTGCTCTGTCTGCGATCATGATTTTCGTCTTGCTTTTATTGATTTTCAGCCCCACCAGCTCACTCTTTTTTTCCACTCTTGTAATGAGTTCCGCAAGTTCACATTCAGAAGATGCCAGAAGCGTTGTGTCATCCGCGTACCTGAGGTTGCTAATCCTGGTATCCTGGCATTCCGCATTATATATTTGCCGTAAATGTTAAAGAGTACCGGTGACAGAACGCATCCCTTTTTTTGTTTTGAATGTATGTGACTCGACATCGTTTACCCGGAGTACATTTTTCCCATCAGCATACAGGTTGGCAATCAGGCTTATCAAATGCTTGGGGACACCCGTTTCCTCCAATATGTTCCAGAGATATTCCCACACTACACAATCAAAAGCCTTCGAGTAGTCAATGAAACACAGTAAGAGAGGTATGTTGAATTCTCTGCATTTCTCATTGACCTGATTATACTTGATACCTGATGTCAACAATCTGCTCTCTCGTCCCACGGCTCTTTACAAATCCTGCTTGTTCTTTCGGAATTTGCCAGTTAAGGTGCGTTTTTAGTCATTGATCACATATAAGAGAATCTTGCTAGCCATCGCTCTGTAGTTATAAGTGCCACCGTTCTATAGTTTCCACACTCTTTTTTAGATCCTTTTTTTATGCAGAGGAATTAGAACCGATTCTTTTCAGTCATTTAACCATGCATCCGTCTTTCAGACCTCATTACATAGTTCACAGAGAATCCTAGTTCCATTCTCACCTATATGTTTCAGTTTTTCGCCATAAATTTTGTCTCTACCGGCTGAGTTGTTATTTTTCAGCTTTTTAATGGCACGCCTTATCTCTGACTCCAAGATCTCTGGCTTCAAGCTGTCTTTTGATACCGGACGAGCACATGAGACTATGTTAATGTCACCCCCACCATACAGGCACTCGCAGTAAGACCTCCATCGCTCTGTGACCTTGTCAATCTCCGTCACCAGATTACCATCGTCATTCATTTTCATCCATGTCTTCGGCTTGAATTCTCTAGTAATAACTTTCACCTTTTGAAACAGATCTCTGGTGTGAAGATTTTTGGAGTGGACTTCAATGTCCTGACATATTGCATTTAAATGTGCATTCTTGTCACGTCGGCATAGTCTTTGGATGTCAGTCGAGAGGGACTAATATCTAGTACCGTCCTCGTCAGTATTACCTATAAGTAACATCTTTCTTTGTTAGATGACATCCCAAGTTTCATCTGACATCCATGAGTCGAGTTTCCTCTCTCGTCTTTAATATAAGATCTGTAAAATTGCTCCATTTGGTCTCTATGTTTGCATTCGGTTCTACAACTAAATTTGTCACCTGGCTTGCAAAGCGTCCTTCGAAGTTCACCAGCTCCCTTTGAGTCAGCCGTCGATTAGGTTTGATGACGTTTCGTCGACATCTTTTCAGTTTCACATTCATTTCCGCAACGAGAAGTTTGTGATCACTGCCGCAGTCCGCGCCAGGATAGGTCTTTGTGTTGCTTATTGATGATCTCCTTCGTTTAGCTATTGTGATATAGTCTATCTGGTTCCTACACCGATTTCCTGGCGATACCCATGTGTATAGACGTCTGCGATGATGCTCAAAGCAGATGTTCATTATAGTGAGAGAGTTTTCCGAGCAGAACTGTAGCCAAAGTTCTCCTCTGTCATTTTTTACCCCATGTCCATATTTACCTACAACATCTAATAAGTGGTCATCATGCTGAGTGTTGCCTACTTTAGCATTTAGATCACCCATTAATATAGTGATCTCTCTTTTGAGTAGTTGCTTGAGGACATCATCCATCTGATTATAAAAGGTATCACAATCTGATTCTGTTGAAGCTGATGTTGGTGCATACACTAGGACAAAATTCATGCGACAAGGTTTGGTGTTAAGCTTCAATGTCAGAATTCGATCATTGACCGCATTATCGCCTAGTACAGATTTGTTTATTTCTGGGGAGACTGACAAGGTGACGCCATTTTTGCTTTCGGTCTCTGGACCAGAATAGTATACAGTACGACCTGCAGCCGATAGAACCTTTTAGGTGGGTCTCAATGATACCAAGGAATTTTAAATTATACATTGTTTGTTCCTTGTCTATAATCTCTTTCTTGCCCAGTTTTAACATGCCTTGAACATTCCAAGTTCTAAAACTTATCTTCTTTCGTATTAGAGTACGCTTTTCTGAATGTTATTGTCACCAGTAGCATTATTACTTCCACTCTGGACCTGGCAGCTAAATCCAGTGTGGCCAGTCGCATATTTCACACCATCTGACCTGGACTCAGAATGGCGCCGGGTTGTAACCGGGTCGCATTTATACGCACTGTCATTTAACTTTCCTTCCATAGTAGATTTCTAGGGAATTCTAGTCCCGTGGTTTCCCCTTGCCTTCTGGACCGCAGTGATGTTCTTTACTTAAGTCGTTGCATCCTACTGCCAATGCTCGACATCCAACGTAGTAATTTTATGACGCTGGACCCCCTTGCTCCTTCTGCTTATCGACCTATGTCTCCAAAAGGGTTGGTTACCTCAATCTCGGTCAAAGGTTACTCGACGTAACAGGGTTCACCGCTAGTAAGCAGGAATGGAGTTGACGGGGAAAGCCTAAGTGATCTTCTTGAGTAGAATCATATATTGCGCACTACCCGCCCTTAAATCCCAACTCTATAGTTTACTATATCAACATGGACCAGATCGTTCAGTGGAATTGCAAAAGCATTGGTCATAAGAAACATGAAATTATTAACTTACTTAATTAAACTGTATAGTTTACTATATCAACATGTACCAGATCGTTCAGTGAAATTGCAGAAGCATTCGTCATAAGAAACATGAAATTATTAACTTATTTAATTCACACAAACCTATCGCTTTTGCCATTGCGGAGACGCGGTTTGTCCCGGGATCTCGTTTTCCCATTCCCGGATATGTTGCTCTCTGCGATGACAGAAGTGAAGGATATGGAGGCTTGGCCCTCCTTATTAAATCTTAAAGTAAAATTATATGAACGAATTGAGAATCTAAGCTATGTCAAAGAAATGCTCTTTTAGATGTTTCTTGAAAGAATCAAGAGTTTCACAGCCACGAATAACATAAGGTAAGGAGTTCCACAACCTTACAGCATGGATTGTGAATGAATGGGAATATTGACTTGTTGTCCACTTGTTGAGGTCCAAACCAAAGCAAAATTCCTGAGCACGATATTTGACTCAAAAATGTCTGGTTTACATTATTTGAACTACTCTACCGATAAATGTGAGAGGGGCATCAACTTACTCCGATCCCTTGGGGGGTTTGGTGGGGTGCTTACCCGTACGTACTGAAATTAGTCTACAATATTATTATTCATAGCATTTAAGACTATGGTTGCTTTTTAATTGAACCATGCAACAAAACTCCTTTATCGAAACTGGACAAAATTCATTATAAATGTTTGAAAATCATAATAGGGGCTATGAAGTCTACACCCACTAATGCCCTCCAAGTGGTGTGCGGTGATCCTCCTCTCAATTTACGACGGCACTACCTAGCAGAGAGATTTAGTTATAGAATTTCCCAATTGTCTTCCCATCCTCTTTTGCAAAAACTATCACCACTGGATAGTGGTGATATCCTACTCATATGCTTCTTCTGACATGCCCAACTCTCGCTTCCATACAACAACGTTGGGATAAGCACAGAATTATGCAAACCGTGTCTAGCTCTTTGACTCAAAACCGGCATGACTACCAAGTTTGATAATGTCAGGTGTAACCACATATTTTTTTTCCGGTTTTGACGTAGCCATCTCTCGCTTCCATACAACAACTTTGGGTTAGCATAGAATTATGAAAAGCAAGTCTTGCATTTTAACTCAAAACCTCGCTTTGAAATAGATTATTATAGCGTTTTTTTTAGAACTGAAACCACCTTGAGCTTCCTACAGTATTGCATCCTTTTTCTAACCATTTTCCATACACTTTTGATGCTAAACTGATCAAACCGATGGCCCTATAACTTGCACAATCCACGCGTGAACGCTGGCCTTTATACAAAAGTACAATGACAGTGCGCCGCCAGTCTTTAGGTACTCTGCCGGTCATCCAATATTTGCTACAAAGAGCCGAGAAAGAGACCGAGACGGTAGGACTACCAAGCTTGATTATCTCAGCTGCAAACATATCTGCTCCTGTACCCTTACCTTATTTCATACTTCTAATCGCCCATTCTACTGTCTCATTGATTCGTCTGCCTACTGATCTCACAAACAACCTCCTCGCTTTATAAATAGTTTCAGGAAACTGTCACAGATACCCCAACCCTTATGTCAAGCTTCCAAATTACCATTATTTGACACAAAGTTCAATTCACTCATATATCAACCAAACATACACTCAAATATTGGCATTCATAAGGAATCTTTAAATGCAAACAGCTTATTTAACGATTTTGTTAATAATAAGTACCCAGATTGGCTTCTGGTTTACACCGACGCCTCTAAAAATCCCTACTGACATGGTTGGAGCAGCTATCTGGATACATAAATTTCGCGTTGCTTTATCCTATAAATGCCCTCCTATTTTCTCCGTTTATTGTGCGAAAAGCCTAGCTATACTTGAAGCTATTAAGTATATTGAATCCCACAAGCTTAATAAGTCAATCATATTTTCTGACTCTCTTAGTTGTTAACAAGCTATTTCAAATAATAATTTCTATTCTAGTACTAAACTATAATTTTTCAAATTAAAGACATTTTGTACAAATGCTCTACTAATAATAATCAGGTAGTGTTGGCTTGGATACCTAGTCGTGTAGGGATTAAAGATAATGAGGTAGTAGATGGGCTGGCTAAAGAATCTGAGAACATTGGCTGTCTAGACCAATTCTATGTACACCCCCTTGACCTTTCTTCAACAGTTAGACGTGATCTTCTTTAGGACTGGGGTACAAACTGCGCCCAGTCTAGCCTAATAAAAGGGAATCATTAGGCAACCATTCAGCTTGCATTCAGGAAAAACCATGGTTTTATCAGATTCAATCAATGAATAAAACTGCAACATTTGTTGTCAGTAGACTAAGGCTTGGTCACGTTTGTACCCCAGTTTTTCTTAAAAAAAATTAAAATACATGTTCTAGATTCTCCTATCTGCGAGTGTGGACAGGAGGAAGGAACAGTTGATCACATTTTATTTAATTGCTCCAAATTCCCTACATCCTTGTATGATATCCTTCCAAGTGATTTTCCTAAACCTCTTAACTATAAATGTTTACTACTCTCAAGTGTCACGGTTGGGCTAGGTTTTCTTAAAAATAACAAAAAACTAAGCTAGTACACAAATTTTATTGAAGGTTCTAATTGCCCGTCATTAATTTATTTGTCACTATCAAAATTAAAGTCACTTCCCTGTTAAATGTGATGAACATGACTCGCTGGTGTACGGTGGGAACAATGCCTCCGCGGGAAATCCTGATGTCAGTGCTCTCCACTGTCGTGTTGCGTTGACGATAATTAATTAACGTCTTCTTTTCTTTTCTTTATTAACGTCTGGGGTCAGATATCGAGTCTTATATCGGTAAAATCGTATCACCAAAACAACAAAACTTAAATATTAAAAGGAAGTTATAAGATTTATTATTTATACGAGAAATTTTAAAGTTTCTCGATTTAATGTAGGTATCTGCACCTTGACATAAATATCGTGTTTGAGCCTTCGGTTCGCCAATCGCCACCCTCCCGGTCGGTGGTGCCCGATTCCACACGATCTAACAGGTTTCTTTAACAATACTCTAATGCCAGGCGACGGTTAGTTGTGCGTGAGCGCATATACCTATTCCTTTTTTTTATTTTTGCAATGTTAATTTATTAAGTTAGTAAGTAACGAAAGAAAAATGAAATATTATCCTAGTAATATTTAGTTTAATATAATCATTTTTATATTTAAATTCGTTGTAAAGTTTACTACGTTACACAAGTAACCGCAATATTTTGAAGTTGTTATGTAGATATATAAAATCTAACAAAATCAAATTATAAAAAAAAATATGTTAATCCATATGTGTGTCTGTCCTTTGTAAAGTTTGGTGCTGGCATTTATATTGTGTGTGTTTCTTTTTAGGTAGCTCAATATCTTCAGATAAAGTAAAATATTTACTGTGTGGTGGTCCCGTACCTGACATTGGCTAAATAAGTCGTGAAAAACGATTGAAAGCCATGTTTATAAAAGAAGAAGAAGACTTTACTGCAAATAAAGTGGTGTATGTACATGGAGGAGATTTAATTAATTTAGCATTTTATGTGTGAAAGTCTAACAGTAGCACGGAACAGAACATGTTTACCTTCCTTTATCATAAAAAATGTCACCGAGCGAAAAGATAATAGATACTATGTCATAATTTTTTGACTCCCGGCAGAAAAGAGGGGTGTTATGAGCTTGCTCTTTCATGTCATGAACATTGTCTCTTGTTCTTTCTCTGTGTATGTATGTGTGCGTGTGTGCGTGTTTGTCTTCGAAATCATAATTCCAAAACCAGTTGACCGATTTCGATTAGAATGTTTTTTTGGAAAGCTGACCGAGATGATTGTTAACTACGTAGCGGAAAGGTTTTGGGCGTTATTGAAATTTTTAAAATATGTGATTATTATTTGCATTTATTTTAACTCTCTGAAATAACATTTAATTAAGTTTTAATCAGATTACCTATTTTAAGTTTCATAATTTAGCTAAGCAAATTTTACCGCACATTTCAATTCCCACAACTAATGTACAGTATGAATCAGTGTTATTGGTGCTTCAAACTTTCAGAAGTGATTAAAGTCATAAACTAAGTAACCTTTCCAAGGGAACATGATTTAAATTTTATAATGGCTTTTCTATCCGACTGGTTAGACTTTTTTTTATGATATTGGAAGGCAAACAAGCAGACGGATTTCCTGATGGTAAGAAATTCACGCCGCCTAGAGACACCAAAGGTAGTAATGGTGTTTTGCCAACCTGAGGCCGGGATGTTGGCGAGGCCCAACAAAAGTAAGTTTACCGTCTACTTTAGCCTCCAAACCGGAACACGTCATGACGTTATGGCGGCAGGAATAGGTGAGGCGGTGGTACCAATCCGGGCGAGTTGTTGCGAAACTCTACCGCCTAGTCAGATATCACGGTGTTAGCGAGGGTAAGCCTATGCTCGCCTTTTACGAGCTGCCTGGCAGGAAGGCAGATGGTCTATTCTGCGAAGGAGCCCGGACCAAAACAATACTAATTTAAAATAACTACAGTTTGATAATAGGTATTTATTTCACCGGCGAATTCTTGTTTTCTGTTGCAGTAACGATCAGACCTACTTAACCTGTATAAAGGTAGCCTTTCGAAGCAAACGTTGATAATCGGCGTCTTTGTCCACTTTAGCGCCTTCGCTACAGAATACTGAGATACAGAACTATAGTGTATACACAATTAAGAAAACCATATCACCTCTGTGATATAGCGGTTCAGTAGTTGAACTTGACTTCATGAAGTCCCGGGTTCGATTTCCGCGTCGGGCAACAAAAAGAAAATGAGTTTCCAATTTTCTAATAAAAAAAATTGCCAGGGATTGGGTGTGTGCTCGGTTGGCGATAGAATATCCACCTATCTCATTGTGGGACTAAGTGTCTTCGGATAGCTGTGGGTGCCCTGGTAAAAGCCCAGTGAAGTTGTGAAAACCGCGAGGTTGGCAACATATTAGTCATTCCAAAGAAAAGGGTGTCCTGGTTGTGCCTCTGCCTACCTGTTCGGCGATATGGCGAGAGGATAACAAGTTAGTTATTTTTTCCTTACTTTAAACTATCAGTGTTTAGCTAACCAGATCCAATCCCCATCACTAGTGAAATTAGGTTTTTCTACATAAATAGACCTACAACCGTGTTGTTTATTTCCTCAGAAAAGATCCTGAATTTGTTACTAAAAAGCAACAAGAAAACAACTGCTGCCTAAGGTACCAATTATAATAAAGTCAATTTGTTGACAAAACAGACCCGTGTTGCATGGTATATGTTAATGAACCAAGTGGCCAACGCTCATAAAAGAACCATGTTACATGGTTATAGGAAACCAGTGGAAATAGAAAATTTTGATCATTCTCTCTTTCTGTTCACCAAGCAGCTTAGTTATTGTTTGCATAAATAAAGTAATTAATGAAATAATTGAGATACTTAGTTCCATTAAAGTCATTATTTTATGTCATATCAGTGAGAACTATAAAAAATAAATAGTGTTATAATAAAGGCATTTTTAAAGAGAATATATAGTATCCATATATTTATGTCAAAAACAGCTCCTGTGTGAACGTCTATTAAAAACTATTTTTAATTTCACATTCATTTGTTCCAATATTGTACGATTGATTAAAAAAATGTCTTACCTAGTTAGTAAATATGTACGTAAATAAAGTTAGTAAATAAAGAATCTTTATTTCTTGAAAATAGCAACAAAAAACAGGCAGTTATTGCCCGCCAAATTTATCATTACTTCTATATTACAGTTTTTTTTAACTCTAATACATATCCATATATTTATTTATAACATTTTGTGTTCACTATCAAGACAAATTTAATAAAAATTGGAAACTGATACTTTGGTAATAGACAAAAAGACTGGACCTATCAGTAGCCCTCTTTCAATGTTATTAATTTGCCTTGTTTTGTAAAGGATACAAAACTCTCTATTTTTATTTGGAAATAACATACACTTACATTTTCACGCTAAGTCCCTTAAAGGGTAGGCGGAGAGTATCTAGTGTGAAATTTCACGATCCTGGCAGACCCTTTAAGCTTCCTCCACATGCATTACCCTTTCAATACAAACACGATGGTTTTGGAGACTTTTGACACCGCTCTCGGATAATATTTGAGCGATTTCATCGTGTAATATAATGGTTTTTATTACAACCTCAGTGAGGTTACCTACCTACCTAGATAGAGGTACCTATATCTATCCACATTTGCACTGTGTATCTTCTTTTTTCAATCTTTCATCTGCTATTATTTCTACATAACACTTTCTTTCAATCCCAGTCTTTCTCGGATCTCACTGTTACGAATGCGGTTAGCGAGCGTTACATCATAGATTTTTCATGGCGCTCTGATTTTAACCGCATTTATTCTACTCTCTTACTTTTTCTGACTACTCAACACTCGCTTTCATACGGCAACGTTGGGATAAGCACAAACAATTCTAAATTAAACTGGTAAACTGGATTTTGAGATTGAAAGGAACATTGACGATTAGGACCTAACAATAACTATTTAAAAGAAAACAAAATAATCTACTTACATAGAATTATTACAAAAACAAATAAAAGTTCTTAAGTTTTTACAAAAATGTAGGTAATTAACATTTCATAGTTTGTTATAATTTAAATCAATCTTTTAATTATTTGGTATATTCTTACACCATTACATTACATTAGAGGCTAACTCACGAGTTAAATGTTAAACCCAACAACGTACAAGCGGCCCTAGTGACCACCAACAAGTACCTACGTCGCGTCGTCTGTAATTTATGTGACACTACGATTATTTTCGTTTCCTCGAAAAAAAAATCGATTAATTTCACGAGTTTCCTCGTGTGCTACAGTTTCAGTTGTTCTAGGAGCTGTTTCAGATTATGAAATGAAATGAAAAATATTTATTTGCGGAATATGTGTGTTAAAAAGTTGTTACAAAAGTATTTAAACATTCCAACGTAATCTGCCACATTGTGGAATGTAAGTATTTTAATGATTATATAAAATAATTATTTAATTTATTACATATGTTTTAAAATTTAAAATTGAATAGTATATTTGGTTGGCTACAGGTCCTACCATCCGATCCCTAATTAGCGGCAAAAATACATTTCTGACAGTACGTTTTAAAATAAAAAAAATTGTCAGTACACGAATGAAGGAAAAAACGTTCCATAAGCATTACAATATTTAGAAGTCGCCTCTGTGGTCTAGCGGTTCAGTTGTTGGACTTGACTGCATGAGGTCCCGGGTTCGAATCCCGGATCGGGCAACAAAAAGAAAATTGGGTTTTTCCAATTTTCTAATGAAAAAAAATGTTGCTCGGGATTGGAAATGTGCCCGGTTGGCGATAGGCTTGCCACCTATCACATTGTGGGACTTAGTGTCTTCGGCTAGTCGTGGGTGTCCTGGTTGTGCCTCTGCCTATCGCTTCGGGGATATGGGCGTGAAGATACTTTAGAAGTCATAGTAGTACAGAGAATCTTCTCCTTTTTTTAATATTAGTTAAAAGCAGCCTGTATAATGTAATCGCGGAACAAATTGGTATTTAGTCAACACAACGTTAACAGATTTTAAAAATCCGACACTTGCTTAAATGGTATTGGGTGGGTAGGGTAGAGCTAAGTTCCCCCCTGGAGGGTCCGAGATTTGTCGTGGCTGGGGGCCCGAGTCACTGGGTTCAAGCCCATGAAACTAATACGGACCAGGGAGGGCGCTCCTCAGTACCCCTCTTTGTTCAAGAGGGGACACGAGGAGCGCACACAGGGTGGTGGGACATTTGGCCCGCGTGGGATGGGGACAGCACGGCCCGCGGTGAAGGGGGGCGGGCTCACCATCTAGCCCTCCTGGTCGAAATAGGGTTGCGGCAGGTACGGGGGTGCCTGTCGCCACTAAAACCCAACAATGTCACCGTGCACCACTTCAGACGACATGCGGCTCCACGAGAACTGTATTACCATAAAGGGTTCCGACACGTGCCTATATTGTAATATAACTAAGTCATTACAGAAATTCTTCTACCACATGGTCGTCCCTCATCATCATCATCCACATCAAACTTCCTTTCTGTGTCCGTTACTAGGTTGCTGATTAAGCCAGCAGCATCAATTTATTTGGTTTTCATATCTCCAGCAAGGATCTGAGCTTTAATACATGATCCTTTGTATTAAGTTCTTCTTTGGTCCAGGTATTACCTTTTGAATCTAGGAACAGATGCCCTTATCCACAGACTAGTAAAAAAACGAGACATTCCGACCGTCATCTTGGAAACATTGGCGTTAATCCGTATGCAAAATATTTACACGAAATCTAACTTATTATTTTTAAATTGTGCCTAAGCTTATTAAGCTAAGAAGGTGGGTGTATAGGTAATGTAATGTAAGGTAATAGGTATAACCAAGTTTTAAATAAAAAAAACGGGCACGCTATTCCACTTTTTTTTTAATTTCATAACTATTAATTAGTACGTCCGTATAGACAATAACATTAGTGATCAACTTCCAGAGGACTACAGAGTTTCCCAAGGAGGTATTCTTGCACCAACTTTGTGTTCCCTGTACATAAATGATTTACACGATTTCACAATACCAAATGGGGATCTGCTATACAGATGACACTGCCATTTTAATCCACGGAAACACTCCAAGTGTGACACTGACACTCTAAAATTTTGCAAAAAGGCACTGGTACTATTATACTTGGTTGTATTACCTATACTCCCACCTTCTTAGCTTCTTAAGATTTATCTCGGATATGATGATCTTAGTAAGTTTTTATTACATAGGTACCTGCATCAATATATTCTAAACAAGCCTTCGCCTGTAGATTATTTAGCCTCCTGGGCGAACATTTTAAAAAGGCCCAAAAGTTTATTAAACGTTCAGAAAAATTGGTAGGAACTGATATACAGTGATTGCAATACAAGTAAAACTACTCCGAAATCAAATTTTAGGATAATCGGTTCAGATTTCAACACTTAAATAAAAACTGTCTAAGATAGAAAGGTAAGCGTGGTCGGCTAACCGGTCGGTGTCTGAAAGTTCAAATCATCTTTGCGAGGTTTAGGAATATTACTACATAAGTGTGTTGCACACGTTTTTGATTGATTGAATCCAAAATTCCATATTAATATTAAGTACTATTACTATCCGTACTAATACTTTGAATTCGAAAGCCTGTTAAGCTTTCATGCCTAAACTGTAGAACCGATTATCATGTAATTTGATATGCATATAGAGTTGAAATATGAAATATATATTGTGATATATAATGACTACTAGCGGCTCGCCCTGGCTCCGCACTGTTATAAAATATACTTATAAACCTTCCTTTTCAATCACTTTGTCTATTAAAAAACTCGTAACAAAATCCGTTGCGTACCTAGTTTTAAAAATTTAAGCATACAAAGGGACATAGGGACAGAGGAAGCGACTTTGTCTTATACTTTTCCGCGTGTTAGTCCGGGCTCTTTCGTAGAATAGACCATCTCCCTTCCTGCCAGGCAGCTCGTAAAAGGCAAGCGTAGGCTCACCGTCGCTAACACCGTGACACCTGAGTAGGTGGTAGAGTTTCGCAGCGACTCACCCGGATTGCTATCACCGCCTTACCTATTCCTGCCGCCATAACGTCATGACGTGTTCCGGTTTGGAGGGTAAGGTAACCGGTAAACATACTTTTGCTCGAGGCCCAACATCCCGGCCTCAGGTTGCCAACGCACCATTACCACCTTTGGTGTCTCTAGGTGGCGAGAATTTCTTACCATCAGGAAATCCGTCTGCTTGTTTGCCTTCCAATATCATAAAACCGTGTAGTAATAATGGGGGTGAGACATTTTGTATGAAAACATATTCTACGCTGATGAAATTGGGGTAAATAGCTGGTACCTCTTGGATATAGGAGTGCATTTGATCATAAAATAATTTGCATATTAGTTCTTTTTTTTTTGATATTGGAAGACAACATATTGACAAATGCTACGTGAGTCTACCTTTAAGTTTCAGGAATTCAGTTGACCCCGTCGGTCGAGGATATCATCTGTGGTTGCTACGGCACGTTCAACCATTATGCGAGTATTCAATAGAATACTTCAGCTGATCTACATCATTCCGAGAAGTGTGCTCATGGCTGTATTCACATAGAATATTAGATAACATTCGATTTCTAAACATAATATTTTTAAAGAAGCTCAGTTTTTGAAATGTTGTAAGAAAATATTTTTTTTATAGCTTTACAGTATGTCTGTTCCTACATGACCTGCATTTGGTGGTAGAGAGAAGCGATTACTCGATTAGGTAAGCCCTAATGGATACCGTCCAATTTCGGGGAATATGGTGTGTTATGACGGTCTCTTACCAGCTAAAACCACTTTTTGTGCACCGTGGGATCTTCGAAGAACGCACCGCTGCTATCTTCACTTTAGCTCGTAGACTCATGCGCCTCAGAGGACTTAATCTTCTTTTGCCAGATTTTGGCGATAAAAATAAGGGGCTATATCATGCTATTATAAATTATTAAAGAGATAGATTCGAATCATTGTGGACTATTAATTGCCAAGAATTATTCAAAAATCTCAAAGAAAAGACATTACTTTCCATTTAATATTTAATGTAATTGTTTAGAATAATTTTAAACCGTCTTAAAAGAAAAAAAACTACCGAACTAGTCTCATTTAAGGACCCAAATCTATCATACAATTTATTATTTACTTTAATAAAATCCTTTGAGTATTAAATAATGTTAAAGATAAAATCAGTGCATCATCTATTTACACCTAAAAAAATATCAGTGTATATAAATCGCATAGCTCTTAGTGAATTTTGGGTCGCTGGTATATCTTAAATACTATATAATAATTAAAATATGTAGTACTATCAGTTCTTAAGAAATGGCAAGATGGAATGGAAAGATTATGTAGTACAAGTAAATAATATGTTAGTAACTATAAATTCATATTTTAAAACGAAAATTTGCTGGCCATATTCGCAACAATGAGTTTGGATGGAAATGGAGGGGATAATGGGCTTTAAAGTAAATTCAATTATGTGGGAAGACTAGTAGCTGAAAGATTGACAAAACAGATATACAAAGAGAATTTGGATGGCAACTTGACGTTTCATAAGCTAATTGCTCTGTTACTATTCGAGGGTGCGGTCAAGAGTCTCCGATATCACGGTGTTTCTCATGAGAAGAGGTAAACGTAGCCTATAGGCACCATAGATCTTACGGATACGTTATCCTAATGCATTAAGCCCATTGTACCAGCCCGTTTGGCGGCAATAATAAAGCAAAAAGCAGTGGATGCCCATCTGGACAAGTTCTTACACAGCATTCTACCACATACTTAACTGGTGCTCGGCTCTTACGAGCTGCCTGGCAGAGAGACGGATGGTCTATTCTGCTTAGCAGGCACGGACCAATAGGGGGTAAACAGGGTAACTTTTCCCCATTACCTTATTTTTTTAACGTTTGTTAAAAGTTATTGTTTGTTAAGACTTTAAGTATCGTGACACTCGTCAACCGATAATATCTGCCAGCTCTGCAAATATCTTGGCGTAAAGATATATTGTATGTATGTTAAAACTATAAAAGTTAAAAATTTAAACTTCTGCACTTCTTCTTCTTACTGGTACAATAATTAATTTACTGACAGACAATGTGCATCCAGCTCGTCCCTGGTCCGCGGTAGTCCCACGGGGGTCCGCGGCGTCATATCCACGCATGTCTTCAGTTCACTCGAATCGCAACTGTCTTCACTGACTTGCGCTTCACCACCGTCTGTAACAGAAAAAAACTGTACACAAAACTTGTACTCACTTTGAAATTTCCAACTAACAAACAAATCGCCTCTGTGTTTGGTTTTTCCAATTTACCAATAAAAAAATGTTGTTCGGATTGGATATGTGCCCAGTTGGCGATAGGCTTGCCTCCTATCACATTGTGGGACTCAGTATCTTCGGCTAGTTGTGGGTGCAATGGTTGTGCCTCTGCCTACTCCTTCGGGGATATGGGCGTGAAGATACCCCTTTTTTTCAACAAATCTGGCAATCATTTTGCCACCTTTGAAGACTACCCGAAACTAGCTGGATAGAAATCTATAAAAAAAACAGCTCCCACCAATACGATGCTCCTATTCTGAGATTGCTTCAGATTTTTTGCTCCAACTGCTTCTTATGACTTTGTAGAACCACACCCAACAATCTCCAAATAGATCATATAAGAAGACAGTCTATATACTTTTAAGACAACCCCGAACAAGTGAAAGTTTATTGAAAATGGCGTAGATGCCATTGACATTGGTATCGTTAGAGCTGTTGGTATTGTATTGTAAAACTGTAAAACTATAAAAACCGACTCCAAGAATTTCATTGGATACCACGTCGCGATTTGATAATTCTTTTTTTGGAAGATACTAAATGATTCCGAAACGGTCTCACATAAATTTTATCAACATACTACTCGAAAATTTTGATTTACACTTGATAGAGCATTAAATGTATACACTATTAAGTGTAACTCAAAAACCAGTAGTCGGATCATGATAAAACTAATATGGGACCACCTCGAATTAGTGACCCGTCTTTCGAAAAAAAAACCCGTCCAAATAGATTGGCCATTGGTCGAGTAAGATTTCATGCTGAAAATCAAAACTGAGCCTCGTGAGTGCTTCGTCGCATTAGACTTACAATCTAACTATTCGACCAGCGACACGATTTAACTGTAGAAATTCGTTTTCCTATTAATTTTTGCGTATATATCAAGTATTAAAGGTACTAGCTAAAAACCGACTGCTCTTGTGATGAATTTAAAGAGATTTAATAGGTACCTTTCTGAAATTTTGCTAGTACAAAATTATTCTAAATACGTTCATAACATAATGCATTATTATCTGCCACAAGCAAAATAGCGATGAAGTTGAAGTCTGAACATAAAATGCTGATAAGATGTTTTTCAATCGCAATGATGACTACGAAAAGGTGTCATTTTCAGGTTGGTACAATTAATACACCTGATTACATCTAGGCGAATTAAATACGATTTAAGTAAACTTAAAACACCTGGGTGCATTAAAATTGCCGCTACTTCCATTTAATACACATGGGTTAATTCACCTAGATGAATTAAAAACACGTTTGGCAAACATAAATAACCTGTCCCGCTTTTCATAGCATACAAAAGAATTTAAAGTAAACTGTATTAACCAAAAAAGAAAACTAAAAATAAATCCCTTTGTACTGTTAAATCATTAAGTGAATCAAGTAGGTACCAATATTTTTTATAAACACATATATCTTCACGCCAAGTCCATTACGGGTTAGGCAGAAAGTATCGAGTGACAAACCTCACGACCCTTGCAAACCTGTCTGGCTTCCTTTACATTCATAACCCTTCCTAATATATATATAAACACGCCGGTTTCGGAGACTCTTGACACCACCTTCGGATAACACCCGAACGATTTAATCATGAAATGTCAACTTAGGTCTCCCGGGTATCCATCCACATTCGCATTGTACATCGGATTTGTCAGTTTTTCATTAGTAAGTTTTTCATTAAATTAATAATTAACCAGCGGAGCATGGCCCTTCTCATTTTAACTACAACACTTTCTTTCAATCACGCTATTTCTCGAATATCACTGTTACGAAAGCGGTAGGCGATCGCAACACCACAGATTTTCCGAGGGAGTAATTTTGACAGCATTTATCCTACTCTTATGCTTTTTTTAAGTCTAGCACTGTGACTCAAAATCTCGTACCGAAATACGTCACTTACTACGTCAGAGACAAACACGAAATTGTATTATTCGCGGTTGACTTATATTTAAAGTGAAAAGACACCTGGGTAAGTATGACAAAAGGAACAATACGATTTCAAAAGTTGTACACTGGTTCAATGTAAATAATCTTTTTTCAAATTAAAAAAAAACTTATTGTATTAAATTTTCAATGCCAGTGTGAGGCAAGTAGATACCAACGTACAACTTAATGGGTTCCCATTGGACCTTGTAGATTCTACTACGTTTTTAGGAATAACAATTGATAAGAAATTGCAATGGGACCCACACATTGATAAACTTACAATAAGATTAAGCTCAGCAGCGTAGGCTGTTAAAAAAAATGAGACAATTAATTGATGTTGAAACCGCTAGGATGGTTTATTTTAGGTATTTTCACAGCATCGTGTCGTATGGAATTCTTCCCTGGGTGAGTTCTGCCGAAGTCAATACTATATTATTTTACAAAAGAGAGCCATAAGGGCAATTTATAACCTAGGCCCAAGAGTTTCCCTGAGAGAAAAATTCATAGAAATCAAGATTCTAACTGTAGCATCCCAGTATATCTTTGAAAATGTAATGTATGTTCACAGAAATTTAAGTTCATTTAAAAGAAATTGTGATATACACTGTGTCAAAACAAGGAATAAAAATAATCTTGCTGTGCATGTATCTCGTCTCCACAGAGTAAGCCATTCTTTCATGGGCCTATGTATACAGTTCTACAATAAACTTCCCAATTATATGAAAGAACTTCCAATTAATAAATTTAAATGTGTTAAATGTAAATTTAATGAAAAGGGTTTTTATAACATTGCTGAATATTTAGCAGATAAGACTGCTTGGGATTAATTGCTCCTCATGCCAATCTCTTGTATAATCTTGTATCATTACATTAATTATTGTAAATATATTTTAAAATGAGAAAAAAAAGACAAGCCCGCTGAGTTTGTCATTTTCTTGATAGATTGGCGTTGTTTGGCATGCGTTTTGAGTCGACGTCTTTTCTAAATCCCACAAGGAGATCCAACAAGTACTGAATGTTTTTTTTATCTTTTTACTTGAGTTGATATGCCAACTTTCAACGTAGTACTTACTCCTACATATTTTCTTTCTAACTTTCTCTATACAACTAACTCTATATATTCTTGACTAATCCAATTTATTTTAATAAAAAAATAAAACTATTTAAGAGATGGCTGTATATGCTGGCGATCCTTGAATTGTTGCAAAACGTATTTCCAACGTTCGGCAGATGAACGACAATATTTAAGGGCTCTTGGTTAACTATAAAAGTGTATTGTTCGTACAATTTTACAATACAACAGTGTAATTTGGAACCTCGGATAGCAAGTTCATCGTGATCGTATTGAGCTGGTACAAAAAGCTTTCGCAGATTGTCTGACATATAAGGATAATAAGTGTAAAACTCTAACATTTTATAAGGAACGACTGACTCATTTTAAGATGCAGTCTTTGCGAATCCGAAGAGATATAACAGATTGCAGGTATGTTTTTTTTTTATAAAATGTTACATAATTATATTGATGCTCTAAAATTATCAGCACACATAAATTTTAGAATACCTAGACCCGTGTCACGATTACACACTCGTAAGACTTTTATACTTACCTGGCATAAGAACTAATTTGAAACGACATTTGCTTAACTGTCGAATTGCAAAAACTGTTAACCAAAGTACTAGTTTGGATATCTTCAGTGGTTCTCTACCTTCTATCAAAAGCAGTTTTTTTATGTTATAGGAAGGCAAACAAGCAGACGGATTTTCTGATGGTAAGAAACTCACGCTGCCTAGAGACACCGACGATGGTAATGGTGCGTTGCCAACCTGAGGTCAGGATGTTAGGCCTTGAGCAAAAGTAAGTTTACCGGGCTACCTTACCCTCCGAACCGGAACACGTCATGACGTTATGGCAGCAGGAATAGGTAAGGAGGTGGTACCAATTCGGGCGATTCGTTGCGAAACAAGTTATAAAAAACTGTTTTGTTTGATGGTATTAAAATTTTATTAAGGATTAAGAACAGTGCCAAGTCGCTTTTTTTATTCATTTATTTAGCATGCTATGTTTACATCTAGAGGAGGTCAGCTTAGAAAATGTTTATTTCATTAGGATTCATTTAACATGTATTATAAAAATTGTATCTTAGTTTTAGAGACGTACTTAACTTGCAACAAAAAAAATATCCGCACAAGCGCGGATACCGCCTGCCTCGAGTGCGCAGCGCCAGAAGTTACAGCGTCCCACAAGCTGGGAGAGTGCGTCGCATGGGAATCGCAGCGGCGTGCCCTCTCGGCGGTCATAGGAGAGGACCTCTCGCTGCAAAGCGTCGTCAAAGCCATGCTCGGTAGTGACAAGTCCTGGTAGATGGTGGTCTCCTTTTGTGAACAAGTCTTGACGCAAAAGGAGACCGCAGAGCGGCCCCGGGAGGACGATCCCATCTCAGGCCCGCCCCAGCACAGGTGGACCGGGGTGCAAGAAGGCAGTACCTCCACCTTCAAAACTCTTCCGACTCGGGGCTTCCGGGGGAAGTCAGGTGACTCCGTCTGGCCAACACGGCCTCGCATACCTGGAGGGCGACTAGAATGGCCTTAGTCACTGCTGTTTCAGCGCGAGAGGAGGTCCGCTAAGGACCGAGCCGTAGCCGCCGCCGCCGTGCCGCGTTGATAGTGAATGCTAACGCGACCCCATCTGTTTTCATGACATCGCCGAAAGTTCCTCGTGATTAGGGATGAAGCGATACGAGTAAATCTAAGTAGATACTGATACTTTTCTCCAAAATAGATACTTTGAAATGAAGTATGGAGTAGGTACCGGTTAAAAGTACTCATAACAGTAAATTTTAGTTTCTGGAAATTAAAATAATGGGTGTTTACCTTTTAACATTGGTAATAAACGTTAATCCTAAATTGAAGTTTCAGAACGCATCCTACGCTTAGTTTTGTGTAGTTAGCAGTCTTGAAATGAAATGAAATGAAAATGAAATTTATTTATATGCGGAATATGTGTATTTAAAAGTTGTTACAGAATACTTATTCATACCAAAATATTCTACCACATTGTGGTGTGCAAATATCTAACTTAATTTAATATATTATACTTTTTATTTTTGTTATTTATATATTTTAACATATATAAAATATCATCTGCATAAAACAGGCAGTTGACAACATGGTCACCCATACGCATTCCCACATTCAATGATCTTAACCTTTGAAGACATTTGTCCAAATGTATGATAAATAAGCGTGCTGACAACACACAACCCTGCTTGACGCCAATATTAACATCAAACCAAGGCGATATGTTGCCATCCACCCGCACGCATGCTTTACAGTCTAAATACATTGACTGCACTGCACGCAGCAGGGACCCGACTATCCCATAATCTGGCGAAATGCCCCAAAGTTCCTTACGTACAACCCTATCAAACGCTTTTTCGAGATCCACAAAACCGCAGAAAACCTTCTGACCAACAGCCAGATGCTTCTCTACAATATTGCGGAGCGAAAACAATTGATCCGTACATCCTCTTCCAGACCTGAAACCGCTTTGAGCCGCACGCAATTTTCCATTGGACATCCCTTGCATCCTCCTTTTATTTATTTTTCCATACACTTTTGATGCTAAACTGATGGCTGACTAATAGCCTGTAACTTGTACAGTCCATGCGCGAACCCTTGCCTTTATACAAGGGCACGATGACCGCACAACGCCAGTCTACGGGTACTCTGCCGGTCTTCTAACATTTGTTACAAAAAACCCAGAAAGAGTCCCGGACGGCAGGACCATCAAGTTGGATCATCTCAGCTGTAACCAGCTTACTGTTATACCAGAGTTATATACTTTGTTAGGATACGAAATTATTGAAAAATGTGAAAATTTGTTATCCGAAAGGAAAAGGCATTTGTGTGATAAACATCCGTGTCTGTTATGGTTGTTCATTATATTTTTTGCGATAGTTACATCCTTAGTTCACTACTGTACAATTTGCTAACTTTGGAGTTAGATCAAATTGTATTTTTTTTCATAGATAACTATTTACACAATTACCTACCCACTTAATGTCCCTTTGTCGCCACTTGAAAAAGTAACTCAACTTGTCACAGAGTATGCAACCTTATCGAAATATTTATATTGTTACATGTTATTCATAAAAGATTCACGTACCTACCTACAAAATAGTGCGGAATAAAGCTAGTTATTCAACACAACATAATATCGTAGTCATATCGTGATGGGAGGTTCTATCATAAGCAGCTAGCGAAGGGCTCTAACGAGTGGTTTGTTTTCTATTTCCATAATATACGTCATTTCAAACAAATTATAGACGTTGAAATAGTAAAGAAACACAATACGTTACTCATGAACCTGTTAGCATTGTTACAAAACGTAAGTTGATAGTAAAAAGTAACAATTATCATTATATTAGGTGATATCAAGACGCAGAAATAAAACAATTTCATAAAAAGTATGTGTTTAATTTTATTGTGATAAGTCAGCGAACCAGCACACGGGTTTCTTGTCAGTATATAATTAAGGCCAGTAAAACAGCAAAAACTGAGTCAAAATATTTTATTAAGTATGTACCACGTCTCAATTACGTAATTTACGTAATTGTTTTTTTTTCAAAAATTTTATCGACTAGTAGTTTGTGAGTTACACTTAATAATACATACAGTTTACCTCAAAACCACTTGTCAGATCATGGTAAAACTAATATTGTACGACCTCGGAATCATGACTTATCTTTCTAAACAATAACCTTCAAAATCAGTTGGCTACTGGCGTAACAAACATACATGACGTAAAATAAAATAAGCAAATTGAGAACATTTTCCTTTGTTAGAGTTGGTTAAAAAGACAACAGATTCCATATATACTCCACATTTATAATAGGAGCATCGTTGTCCAGTGGCCGGGATGGTAGGCCTGATGGGATAAAACAAGAAACAATCACACAGCTCTCCTGATGGTAAACGACGATCGTAGACACCATAAATGTTGTGGGTGTGTCGCTGTCCTGTGGGCAGGTTGTTAGGCCAAAGATACAAATCTAACGGTTACACTTCCCTCAGGAAATAATCAATTAATTAATTATTACAATAAATATCTTAGACCTATCATCTTCTTGGTCTTAATCACCTCAGAGAAACGAAATACGAAGAAAATCACATTAAATATTCGATCCAATTATAACAAATGAATAAACACATGAAGAATTGGTGCTGTCTTTTATCATTAGTAATACAGTAAAGTAACCCGGCGGTGGGAAGGAGGGGGAGGTGGGGGGACGCGCCGACGCGTCACGTGTATCATGTCACTACGTTTTAGATCGGTAAAGCCTCAGGTTTATTAAACTTGTAATAAACTTATCATTATGGGCTAAGAGCAAACTCTTCGATGAGTGCGAGAGAGAATAATATAAGTTTCAATTGTAATTAGTTATTGTTCAAAAATACTCTATAATGGCGGCAATTGCAAAAAAAAGTTATACTCGTGGAAGTTACAATCCTACCGAAGCGAAAACATCAAACATTTTATACTTCAATTTTCACTCGAGGGAATATTTGAAAACAATTCAGGAAACAGTTTCCTAAACACCGTATACATTTAAAAACAATTTTAAAAAGCAACTGCACGAACGTTTTGTGAACAATTTTATTAAAAGCAAACTCTTCAGAGACACCACGATGCGATTTTATTAGAATTTATACTTGTTATCGTTGGCACTTGGTGGAATTCCATTGTGTACACACTTTTTAAGGTAAACGCTTGTACTTTTCGGTTTTTCACCATACACAGTTGTTAATGAACTCCCGACACCGCAGCAGCCGGCGGCCTTTTCGCGCTCAATTTGAATTAAATTTATGTTGTCATTCTAACCAAAATGTATTACGTAGTTTCTTACTATTTCTAAAGTGTAGTAACTTCACGCCCATATCCACGAAGAGGTAGGCAGAGGCACAACCAGGGCACTCACGATTAGCCGAAGATACTAAGTCCCACAATGTGATAGGTGGCAAGCCTATCGCCAACCGGGCACATATCCTATCCCGAGCAACTTTTTTTTATTAGCAAATTTGGAAAAACACAATTTTCTTTTTGTTGCCTGACCCGGGATTCGAACCCGGGACCTCATGCAGTCAAGTCCAACAACTGAACCGCTAGACCACAGAGGCGATAAATTCCTAATACTTGATGTTTATTTACAAATACACATACATCAAAGATATACAGGGTTTCACATTATTGGTGGATATTACTACACGTGCGTGTGCATGGTAAGGAATGGGGGAATAGTAATGGTACCACAAAAAAAATCTATCTCCAATACTTTACGCTGTATGCAATTTCTTGTAAAATTTCAAAAAATCCCAGTTTTTCTCTTTCTTTCATTTTTGGGCATCGCGTATGCTATTTAAGGTCTAGTTCGTTTTTTTTTCTGACGTGTCGCCCAATGATGGTGTTCCTAAGTTACCTTTACAAAAACGCAATTAAATAATCTAGTAGTTTTCCAGACGTCCCTTAACATCTATTTTAATTTTGAAATTTAATCAACTGCTAAGTTTGAGCACCTGTGGTGTACTGTTAATGTACTGGAGTTGTGTTAGCAACCAGATAATTAATAGCCTACATCATGAGGATTCTAAAACAGTAGCATACTATCTACTTTATATCGTAAAATTATTGAGCTATAGCCATTAATGTGTAAAAGTAGGCATTTCATTGCAAAATTGAAAAATTATTTGCACATAGGTTTTTGAGTTCTAAGTAGGTAAAGTAGAGCTGTCGACACTAAATATTAGACTTTACTACCTGCTTGGGTTATTCAGATGAATTTTATGTTGTACAATAAACTACAACATGACATATTTTGTTATGGTTTACTGTTTCTATTTGTTAAAGGTGAGACTTAAAAAAAATGAAAGAAGAAATGACAAAGAAATATTTATTACAATCAATTTAATATATTAAATATTTATAGCTATAACTTCCTTGTTTTCCAAAGTTATGGAATCCATAACAAACTGCCAGCTCTTAAGGTACCTAGAGGGGCACCAGCTGTTAAATGATCGTCACTACGGTTTCCGTTGTGGTCGTTCAGCTGGTGATCTTTTAGTTTACTTAACACATCGATGGGCACAAGCAGTCGAAAGCAAGGGAGAAGCATTGGCTGTCAGTTTGGACATAGCGAAAGCCTTCGATCGGTTGTGGCACAAGGCGCTTCTATCGAAGCTTCCTTCTCACGGTCTTCCTGAGCAATTATGTACATGTATCACTAGTTTTTTGACGGGGCGTAGCATCAAGGTCGTTGTCGACGGTGCGTGCTCGGAGTCCAAACCTGTCAATGCTGGTGTTCCTCAAGGCTGTGTGATTTCTCCTACTTTGTTTCTTTTGCATATCAATGACATGTTGCAAATTAGTGACACTCATTGCTATGCAGACGACACTACTGGGGAAGCCTTATACTTTGGCCGACATAATATATCGCGGGAACATGTCATCGAGAGGCGGAACCAACTTGTGTCTAAAATTGACAATCTTTTGTCTGAAATTTCGTCTTGGGGCCAGCAGAATCTGGTGCAATTTAACCCTAACAAGACACAAGTTTGCGCGTTTTCCGCTAAAAAGACTCCCTTTGTCGCATCTCCTCGCTTTGAGAGCATTTCCCTTTCTGCCACAGCCTGAATTGGTATACTCGGCGTTGACATTTCGAGTAATGTTCAATTTCGTGGTCATTTGGAAGAGAAGGCTAAAATAGCCTCTAAAAAACTAGGTGTGCTCAGTAAAGCGAGACAGTATTTCAAGCTGACCCATCGCTTACAACTATATAAAGCGCAAGTTCGGCCTCATATGGAGTACTGTTCTCAACTCTGGGCAGGAGCTCCACAGTACCAGCTCCTTCCGTTTGACCGCATTCAACGTAGAGCAATTCGAATTTTCAATGACCGGGCAATTACCAATCGGCTTGATTCCTTGGCGTTGCGTAAAGATGTTGGGTCACTCAGTATTCTCTAGCGCATCTATCATGGGGAATGCTCTGAAGAGTTGTTTGGTTTAATTCCAGCCGCTGATTTCCACCTTCGGATATCGCGTTAGAGTTTAAGGTATTATGCCCATCATCTCGATGCATGGCGATCTACAACTGTGCGATTCCGAAGACATTTTTTAACCCCATATAACACCTTTGTGGAATCAGTTACCGATGGCGGTATTCCCAAACGATTATGACTTAGGAACCTTCAAGAAAAGAGCGTACTCATTCCTTAGAGGTCGGCAACGTATCTGTGATACTCCTGGTGTTGCGGATGTTCGTAGGCAGAGTTGATCACTTTCCATCAGGTGACCCACTTGCTCGTTTACCTCCTCTACTATAAAAAAAAAGTATTACGTGTAAAATCCTCTTAATGTCGTGTAAGTATTGATACTTTTTGTTAATTGGTGATAATCAATGATTATTTTTTAAAACACAATCATTAATGTGTCGGAGTGAATATAGGTGAAAAATAACGAATGTTATTTACTGTAGCTTTAAGAGGTTATGTTTATGTCAAGGAATATAAGTACTCTTTATCAAGATACTTAAATGTGTTTATACTGAAATGTTCTTTTCATTTCAGTTAAATATTAAGAAGAAAACAATGTCATAATACATAGATAGATTTGTGTCAAACATAAAAAAGATGAAGATGTTTTTTGATTGTTGTTTGATGTGTGGTCTATTTAATTTAAAATATGAGTACCTATAGACATTGATCTCTTTAGCATATAGTCTTTTTATAGTAGTCTGAACAAGTTTTAAAAAGTTGATGTTTTTTGAGTTGTAAAAAATAAAAAAACTATGCAATTCTGTAGTAAATGTCAATCCAGTCAGTTTATCGTAATAAGTATAATTTTGTTTTGTTTTCTAAAAATTTAAAAAAAAAGTTGATTTCGATATTTTTTAACTGTCTTTTTCTTAACACATTCTAGAAAGTACAATTCACTTATACGATCCCGGGATTTTCCCGGGATCCCGGGATTAGAAAAATCGAACGGGATCGAATCCTCTATTCGTAATATAAAAATAATGTAATGAATGGGGATCATTGGCCAGAAGCGTGCACGTCGTGATCCCTGCCAGTCCATTGGACTGCAATTCTGGCCCGAAAAAGTACCGCAGAGTGGGTAAGGGCGTTCCCTGGAGGCGACGCTTACCGCTCCGCCCTCGTCGGTACGAAACGAGGCAGGTGCGGCAATAGGGGCCGCCACCCATCACGCCAGGCCCGTACAGGCTAATCAAGAAGTGAAGAGTGTCAAAAAGGCACGTGGAATTTGAGATGGGGGATGGAAGCGAAGATGACAGACTGAATTGACTGATGTAATGGATGGGAGATGCCTAAATTTACTGGGTGTAACACAGACTAAGCGAAAGGGTAGTGATAATTTTGATCTCCCAGGAGGCAGGTTGGCTCCCTGGTCTGGTGTATCACAGAGTGATCACGCCAGCGCTAGGGTAGGTATCATTTTATCGTCTTGCTTAGCCTCAGGCCTGAGAGAGTATGGTTTGGTTGGTCCGAGACTGCTCTGGGTCGGAATTAAGCTGGGAGTCATGCGAGTTTTTGTGGTCCACGTGGCACACGCGAGTGTGCTACGGTCAACTCGTCGTCGACTCATGACCTAAAAAAGTTTTGGGATTCTGTGAGGGATGTTCTGGATATGATTGAAGGAAATAAAAATGATTATATGTGGTAACTTGCCATTCAAGTGGGTGGGGACACGACGGGACGGGTACGAGGCCGTTCTTGGACCCTATGGTGATAAGAGAGTGAATGATGCTAGTAAGCATATTGTAGATTTATGTGTGGAAAGAAATATTTTTGTGTCTAACACAATGTTTCAGCATAAGGACATATATATTACGTAAACATGGAGAAGGAATGATCAAATGAGTATTAAATGAGTGAAAAGTTGCAAGACCCGAGTGTAGGAAGAATGTATGAGAATCAAGTCCAAGACAGGCTAAATAGCGTGTGTCGGACTTAGACGTGGATTACTGTTGGAATGTTTTAAAATATAGTATGGTTGATATTGCGAAAGTTGTTGCGATCCCACATACCTGGGATTGCAAAAATGCACAAGTCTATGAATGGTGATGCATGATGGGATGAGGAGGTAAAAGTCTCCGTCGAAATAAAGGAGAAAGCTTTGCTAGACTATGTAGCATTTTTGCAGTCGAATGACAGTATGAAAGATTGAAGAAAGAAATGTACCGTTGTTGCAATAAAACCTCCAAACACTTAGTGAAAGAGAAGCGCAAAAGGGAAAGTATGAAAACAGACTCTGGCTAACAACTTCGAAATGAACACCAAACACTATTGGAGGGCTGTGAAGGAGTCTCGGAATTGTTCGTCTGCCTCCAGAATGAAAAGAATTAAGTCTAAGAGTGATGATATTTTTGCTTGCACGCATGACGTGTTAAAATGGTGGAGTGAATTTTATGGAGATATGTACCAATATGCCCAAGACGTTGCCGCTGGGTCCGAGTACTCAAATTACTCGGAAATAGCGGAGCATCTGAAATATGGTAAGGCTGCGGGAGTAGATATGGTTACAGCTGAGATGATCATACTTGGTGGTCCTGCCGTCCGGGACTCTTTCTGGGTTCTCTGTAACAAATGTTGGAAGACCGGCAGAGTACTCGAAGACTGGCGACGTGTGGTCATCGTGCCCTTGTATAAAGGCAAGGGTTCACGAATGGACTGTACAAGTTACAGGCCATTAGTCAGCCATCAGTTTAGCATCAAAAGTGTATGGAAAAATAGTTGAAAGGATAGGAAGGCAAGGGATGTCTGATGGAACATTGTGGGAGGCTCAAGCTGGTCTCAGGTATGGAAAAGGATGTACGGATCAAGTGTTTTCGCTCCGCAACATTGTAGAGAAGCATCTGGCTGTGGGTCAGAAGGTTTTCTGCGGTTCTGTGGATCTCGAAAAAGCGTTTGATAGGGTTGTACGTAAGGAACTTTGGACATTTTGCCCGATTATGGGTTAGTCGGGTCCCTGCTACGTGCGGTGCAGTCAATTTATTTAGACTGTAAAACATGGGTAGATGGCAACATATTGCCTTGGTTTGATGTTAATATTGGCGTCAAGCAGGGCTGTGTGTTGTCAGCACGCTTGTTTATCTTATATTTGGACAAATGTCTTCAAAGTTTAAGATCGTTGAATATGGGAATGCGTATTGGTGACCAAGTGGTGAACTGCCTGCTTTATGCAGATGATGCTGTACTTTTGGACTCTACACCATCTGAGCTACAAACACTGGTCACAGTTATGGAAGGAGATTGTAAAGAAAGGGTGCTTACAATTGATTTTGTTTGTGTTTGAAAGAGACGTAGCCCGAACGGATGCAAGAGTTTTGATTGATGATGTAGTGCTGGAGCAAGTAAATGAAATTGTATATATTAGTTGTGCTTTTAACAGGGATGAAAAGTATACCGCGGATGTAGAGAGGACAGTGAGTGCAGGGAATAGTGTGAATGGAGCGTTGGGTAAGCTATTCCAAAGAAAGGTTTTGAGTCGATAAGCTAGACTCGCTTTGCATAATTCTGTACTTATCAAAACGTTATTGCATGGAAGCGAGAGTTGAGTATGTCAGAAAGAGCATGAAAGTAGGATAAATGCGGTCGAAACGAGAGCTCTACGGAAAACCTGTGGTGTAACGCTCGCTGACCGCATTCGTAACAATGAGATCCTATAAAGAATGGGATTGAAAGAAAGTGTTGGTGTTAAATGTGAAAGGGCATGCTCCGCTGGTTCGGTCATGTGGAAACAATGACAGATGAAAGATTGACAAAGCAGATACACAATGCGAATGTGGATGGATGTAGGTACCCGGGAGGAACATGGTTGACATTCCACGATCAGATCACTCGGATATTATCCGAGGGTGGTGTCAAACGCCTCCGAAACTGGCGTGTTTGTATGAAAAGGGTAGTGAATGTGAAGGATGCATGACAGGTTTGTCAGGATCGTGAGGTCTGACAATCGATACTCCCTGTCTAGCTCGTAAGGGACTTGGCGTGAAGATACGTATGTAAGTAGATGTATCCATGTGCAAGATAGTGGATACAATGCAGTACATAATCTGAGTAAGCTAAAATTGACTTAAATGACTAGATCATACTCACTGGATAACGAATTAAAAAAAAAACTGTACTGTAAAGTAATAATTATACTCAAAGTAAGTATTAAATTGGATTGGCACCGACTTCAAATATGCTAGTAAATAGCCCATATAAGTAATAGGTAGTATATAATTAATATTAAATCTTTATAATTTTTTACTTTTTAGTTTTGAAGTCGATTTTAAGTGATGTAGTTATTTTTATTTAATACTTTTTAGTTTATTGCTGATATGTTTAAGTTCAATAAAAATAATCATCGGCATAAATGAAAATAAGTAAAAGATGCTCATAAAATAAAAACTAATGGGCTTACCTGCATCAAATTTTATGGAACAATATCGAAACTATTCCGCATCAAACGAAAAAAGAATTACGTAAATCGGTCAAGAAACCACGGAAAAATCAGTGTATATAATATATATATATATGTATAACTGACAATATGTTTAAATGATCAAATAACTCCATATTAGGAACTACAAAAATGTCTTATATTCAGTTCATACTTCCATATCTAAGTAAAATGCTTTTACGGAGCTGGTCAAGTCAATCGATGAAAACCAGATTATCATGATATTATTATGCATCATGATGATCAGATTATTATGCATGATAATGCATTAAATTAAAGTTAAAAAAACTATAATTAGGAAATCTATCAACCACATAACCTTACATAACCAAAATATTCAATGCTGAGATAAATCAGTCTTTTTAAAGAGGATAAGCAATACCTTGTAGGTATTTATATACCTACATAAATATCTAAATGTCTAAATGTAAGTGGTCTAGCGGTTTAGTTGTTGACCTTGACTGCATGAGGTCCCGGGTTCAAATCCCGGGTCAGGCAACAAAAAGAAAATAGGATTTTTCCAATTTTCTAATGAAAAAAAAATGTTGCTCGGGATTGAAAATGTGTCCGGTTGGCGATAGGCTTGCCACCTATAACATTGTGGGACTTAGTGTCTTCGGCTAGTCGTGGGTGCCCTGGTTGTGCCTCTGCCCCTTCTGGGATATGGACGTGAAGATACTTTACATAAATATCTAGAGGTAAAATATCTTAAAAAAAGATGTATATTTTACTTAAATTTATAACAATATTTTTAAGAAAATCAAAGAATTAATAAGCATCTTTGGAAATTTTATTTTCAATATAAAAAAACACTTATACACGAATATAAAAAAAAACAAAAAAATCTGAAATTAAATAACACTTTTAACACAAATAATGTAAAATATGAAACAAAAAACAAAAATCTTCTTTAAGAAATTTAATGTACTTAAAAAAAACTTAGAAAACTAAAAAAATATACTAAAAACACACTAAACACAAATGATATTGTTAACAAACCTAAAAAAGTATTTTAATCTTTAGCATCTTCTACATCAGATTGCAATAGTAGCAGATCAGCATATTTTTGTTTAGGAATAGGAAGGCGGTTTTTCTATAATTTATTATTACCTAGCACTTATTTTCTTTTCAGCAATTGGTGCACCATTAATGGTACCCATATTTAACAAAAAACCATTCTTTTTGAATGTAACAATTCTTAGTTTACTAATTTTACCTACAATTTTTTTTTAAATACTTTTCTGACAAAAAAAACCCAGGATTTGAAATCTTCATGTACATTATATTTCTACATTGTATTGGGATCTTTTCTGGCCAGTTGAAACACCAGTATATAACAGTGTTTTGTTTGACCCATTGTGAAGGAACATAAATTATTAAATGATCTACACTTCTTTCTACATATAACTGCATGGACACTTATAGCTAATAAATACTGTCGAAGATGACTGTTTAATATAAGATTTTCATAGGAATTGTTGAGATCATGATTCTGAAATAAACAACATATACAGCATTACACAATCTTCATTTATCATCCGTTTAGATAAACAATGCAAAACTGGGTACCTAGTACATCATATTTATTTTTTGTATACATAAATACTTATTAAAGAGATAACACTATCTAGTAGAGGATGCGTAACGGTTTGTTGGTTTTCTTATAAAAACCTGATTGCTCTGTCGTTATCTCTTCAACCTATTATGAAAGAAAGAATAGGTATTTTAGATATCATCCTAACATTTCAGTAAAAAAATCATTATGCGAACTCAAACAAAAATAGTTCATTACAAGATACTTGTAACTAGTGTTTAGATATTTAATTGCATTATTTTTTTACTGTGATAATAATTTATAAAAACCTAAGTAATAAGATATTAAATGCCTGTTTATCAGATTATTGTTAAATGTCTAGCCGTAATCTTCTTGAAAACAATACATTTTTCATAATTTTTCTGCACCGTTCGGACGACATTTAAAAAATTTTTTTTTTATCCCTAACACGTGTAAAAAACTATTCACAAACTTATCTGTTTCATCTGAATCAACGGACGTGCGTGATCTCTCTCTCCGACAACGTGTAGGTGAAATAAGCGCTAGGCTTGGGCAAAACGTATCGATATATTTTAAAAATATCGATATAAATCGTCGATATTTTTCCCGCGATATATCAACTCTCGATATTTATTTTCGGGTATCAAAGTCGATATATTGTAGGTAGGCAGTAGGCTGTATGGGTTTAGTTTCTTTGCTTTAAACACAAACAAAAATTAGTCAATACCATGAACGCTTATAGTAGTATTATTTCCATCTTGTAAAAGTCCGCCTTTATAAGCAACTTTATGGTCTACGTCATAAGGCTATCTTTCTCCGATTAGTATTATTAAAATAATGCTGTTTTAAGAGCTTATCGAAACGTCAAAAGCGTAAACCGTCATGTCTGCTGTGTGGAAGTTCTTTAGAAGAAAAGAACAGAGAACCTGTTCATTGCAACTTGTGCAGTAAAACGTATTAAACTTGTGGAAACATTACAAATTTGGCAACCGTTATGCTTATTTGCAAATGGTGAACATACAAAATTCGTCGAAAACCGAAAAGTCTAGCCAGGAGACTATATATGTTGAGTCGACAATATAGTATAAGTAAGTAAGTAAATAATATAGTATAGAGTATAAGTTAAGAGTGAGTTTTTTTTAGAAAACCGTTTTTGTGTACGAAATATCGATATATCAATATATCGAGTTTTGTCGATATTTATCAATATATTTTTAAAATATCGACACGATATATATCGATATTTATTACCAATATGCTCATCCCTATTAATCGCAAACGCAACGCTCAGGACTAGATGTAAGAGCCGCGCTTCTCCGCGAATGACAGTCATGCAGTACCGTCTAACCACCGTCACTTCAAATTTTTAATTCTTTTATAGAAGGTTTAACGCACTTTTCCAATAAAGTTTTCCTTAAGTAAGTTAGCCTTAGTGCAATAAAACATTAGAAGAAGTTAAGGAAAAATTGCATTAACGACCAATTTAAAATAAACGACTACGGACACAATTGTTTTACCTCCCAAATACAATACAATGCAGAAAGATAAAAAGTTTTTAACGACAAAAACATGTAATTATTGTAAAAGTAAATTGACTCATGTTTAAATTTCAAAATAATGACCAACCAGTGAAATGCTTTATTGCATTGCGATTAGCGTTAGGCTTGCCATCTATCACATTGTGGGACTTAGTGTCTTCGGCTAGTCGTGAGTGCTATGGTTGTGCCGCAGCCTACTCCCTCAAGGATATGGGCGTCGATACTTACGTTTAATATTAAATTTACTGTTCGCCCTAGACTAAACATACGTTATGTGTCTTAAACGCCTGTTTAACTTAAACATACTATCGTGGGTGGTTTAACCATTGGTTATCTTGTCATCCGTTAAAAATTGCTTGCAGCTGCTATCAAACCTCAGCATTACTTCTCTCGGAATTTGTAGCCGGGGCAATTCTTTTTTTTTATATTAGCCGTTGCCCGCGAATTCGTACACTCGTTGAAGTGTATTTCCTTGGTTAGTGATAGGAACGAATGATTTTCCCGCAGTTAAGTTATTCTAGAAATGTTGATCTGAGTCATAAAGCTACTAACAAAATTGAGTAAAAATCCGTTTATGAGATTTTGTGTCGAAAGTGAACAACATATAAAATGGAAATGGAGGAAAAATTAAAATGTTGTTTTTCCTAGTTTCTTCAAAGTCGAACGGGGTGAAAAGTATTCTTGTCCTGGTGCTAAGTTACATCCCCATCAATTTTCCTCCAAATCGGTTCAGTCCCTCTTGAGTTAAAAATAGTGTAACTAACACGACTTTAGAATCATACTTTCGTCATAGTTCAAATGTTAAGCTTTATTTATAGGCAGCAGTTTTTTTTAAATTAAGCATATTGTCAGAAACCGCAAATATGACTTTGCCATTTGTGTGTTGTGAAAAACAAACTATCTTCAGCTTGGGAAAATGATACAGGTTGACAACGCACCAATAAAATCTTTGCTGCTTAAGGCCAACCAAGCATTTTCTGACATTACCGAAATTCGTCTGCTTGCTTGCCTCATAAAAAATGCTTACAAACGATATAAAGGAAGAAAACATTCTAACGACTTTGTGACTTGGTAAACATGACAAAGTTTTATAAAATAAATTATGTACATAATTATTTTTCGCTAAATGTCGTGTCAAAGAAATTTTTCAGCTGAACGCTTTGAGAGTACAACTAATGAAATTTTAATTTTCATCAAGAGAATAACATTTAAGATGAGACATATTTATTACGTAGATTCGACACGCGCCCTGTAAAGGCACCGCTCTTTTATTTGTTTTTTTTTGTCGTTGGTAAAGTGAAAACCTTATTTTGAGTGTGTACATGTTATGACACTTTGAAAAAAATAAGGTTATTGAACCGGTTCCTTAATAAATTTTTACTACAACTTATTGAGAATGAGATTAAATTAAATGAAAATTATTGAGTTGCTGAATATGAGGTTTGTATACAAAGATATTGTAATTATTGTTTAATAATGATGTGAATATAATTACGGCAAGCTCTAGTGTAAATGGAAATTTTAATTGTTCTTGCGTAATTTTAACTCATGAAAGTAAAGTTGGAAAAAACAGTCTTCGAATTTAATATTTTATGCTGTCTCTCACAAAAATATGTATTTTCCCGATTTTCCTAGATCGATTAAAATGCATAAAAAACTAAGGTGTCGAACATATTTAACACAGGAAGGTGTTTTCAAAGTCGACGTGTCATATACTTATTATCGCGCCATTCGTACCTAGGTAACACGCTTACTTTTTTTAGACTGGAGGAGGAATATGTAAAGCAAATAATAAAGGAAATAATTCACATAAATATTTGATCTAAAATTTCTAGAATTTGTTGAATTCGTTCCCGTCTACCCCACGGTAACCTCAAATAATAATTTGCATCACTTTGCGTTCATCACGTTTTGGAACATTTTTATTACAAAACTCTTGAGAGTCTCGAGTTTTCTTTTGTTTTATTTGTCGTTGTAAGTAATGTAATATTTAAAAATTATACCTAACATACACTAATAGCCCCTGAACCCTCCGAAGACCCACGCTAGGAATTTTAAAATGTTAATTTTTCTATCTATTATATTGCTATAAGATTTAAAACTAAATTAAATTATTCACTAACGTTAATTTCGATAAATAACATGATGGTGGTGTGTCGGAGTGTGTCACCTGCCAGGGTGATACTGTTACGATTGGCCACATTCGTCAATTCTCTCTACCGTGTCCCATCACTTGGTCCTGGAGCATTTTTTTAATCCAATTATTCTTACAAGCCATTAGTTCTGCAGTCGCTCTTTTCACCATGACCTTCCTTAGACAATCCATTGAAACCTTCTTTGTCCCTATCTCTAATTTAATTAAATTAAAATAAAACTGAATCCTTGTGTCCGGCCACATTCAAACTCAACTTTCTGTTTATTGTTCCTTCGCACCATTTGCTCATACCATGCTAGGTCTCCTTTAATATTGTAAGTCAGTGGTAATACATTATAACTTCGCCTTATATATCTACTCATTATTACGTATTCTCATACAAATCTATCTCAACATCCGCATTGAATTAGCATGTAATTTCCTTTTATCCCTCTACTTCACGGTCAAAAATTAGACCAATAGGTACATGACAACAGATCTACTCACTGATTTGCATATTTATACCGTCAATTGAAGAGATATTCTCGGTTCGCATGTGACGCCCGCATCCTGTTACTCTTTCATCCACCCATAGCCAATCATATCACATGTTTTCATCGCTGACCAATAATAAAATATCAATAAAAAATTCTAGATTTTGTGGAAAGCGTGTTCATCGGATGATTCGGTAGCCCAATATTACAACTAGTTCTCTGGCAAACACCTCTAACAAGCAGGCAAACTGGCAGTTAACATTCACTTTTCAAACCATTACATTTTAGCTTTGCGTAAACGGGTTTTAAATTTTAATCCCAAAGGTAAAAATTCTAAGATTGGTAATGAAACTACTAGAACGGTACTTCCATGACTGACCGACGTAAACCAATAAGTAAAAAGTATATTCACGCCCATATACCCGAAGAGGTAGGCAGTGGCACAACCAGGGCACCTACGACTAGCCGAAAACACGTCCCGCAATGTGATAGATGGCAAGCCTAACGGCAACCGGGCACATATCCAATCTCAAGCAACATTTTTTCTTATTAGAAAATTGGAAAACCAAGATTTTTCTTTTTGTTGCCCGACCCGGGATTCGAACCCGGGACTTCATGCAGTCAAGTCCAATACCTGAACCGCTAGACCACAGAGGCGATCCAAAAGATTGTAAACCAATATTAGAAATCCTAAGTTGGCTCGAAGCGGGTAAGTCAGGTGGTTCTGTAGCCCCCGCCCCCACTTTCCGAAAGGCTAATCAATTTTGTTCTACGATTTATCTTTTCATAACATCTGTTATATATGAGTTACGTTTATACATATGTCTAGCCCGAACTCATGTTCAACAACTATTACGTAAACTAAAATTTATTGGCGTTTCGGAAACTAAGGTAGCTCTTATAGTAATAGGATAATAATACATTAAGGAAAAAATATTTTGGATACATTAAACAGACATTAATACACAGATTGATTGATAATAAACATGCCAATTAATTTTTATAGTTGGAGTTTTGTGAATAGATATAAGACACCCCTGATACAAGATAATCTAGTGTACAGACACCATCGATTCTGTATTTGTGCCAATTATCCAAGTGTACCGCCACCCGACCGGAACACGGTACGGCAGATAGGACTAAAAATTAATCTACCTTTAAAATAATTTATAACAAATTATGAAACTTATGTTCATAAATAAATAAAATGTTGATTAAAATGTAAATAAGGGCTGTGATTTAAATGTACATTTTTATAGAAATATGTAACTTCTTAAAATTAACTAAATATTTGCACACCACAATGTGGTAGAATATGTTGTATTCTTAAATATCTTTATAACAACTTTTTAACACACATATTCCGCAAATAAATAATTTTCATTTCATTTCACGACACTGTGACGGTGGTACGACTATAGGTATATGTGAGACGGTGGATCCGGGCCAGTTGCTGCACACCACTCTACCGTCACTGGTTTTTTTTTGGTACCTACCCGGTACGCCTTTGCTCACCTCTTACGAGCTGCCAGCCAGGACGGCAGACTACACAGAGGAAGAAGAAGGGAAATTTATTAATAGCTATTTACTCTTTGTCCTTTAGTCACTTTGCAAGAACAGTAACTCAGCTTGTCGTGTGACGTCATCGGAGCGAGGTCTGCATGGATCAAAGGTTTATTGTTCGAGTTTAGTGCAATATCTTACTGGTTGGTCCAATAGAACTAGCGGAAGTAGCATTTACGGGTAAAACTTTTGCTTTCCGACATTCTCAAAACAAATTAGGTATCTCAAACAAAGTGTCACCGACAAATCGTGATATCACATTTGTAGGTAGGTACTTACTGGCGACATTATATGGTTGGACAGCCTGACATACTGTTTTGTAATTATTGAAGCGCGGTAAAACTGCAAAAATCTAACTAAAATTTCATTTGCTACCACGTTGGCGAGGTACTCGAAAATTATAGTACTGAATACCACTTGTCGGACACCTATTGAGACATTTGTCGTCGCTGTCCTGTGGCGACGATGGGGACGGACCTAAAGTGCCAGGCTGATGCAAGTGGGTAGGTACATATGTTTCAGAAGTTTCAATTTATGACTTTTTAACAGGGAATTTCACAAAATTGTGTTCAACAATTCTTCGAGAATTTACTTTGTATTCAGACTGTTTTCAAATTGAAAACATTTTCAAACATTCAAAAACATGTATTCCAACTTAAACAAAAAATCGTTTTTATGGCAAAATACAGCGGGCATGCGGCTCCATTGCTGGTAAGAGATTTCCATGACTTATAGATGAAATAGATATTCGGTAAGTGTGCGCCGTGTAGCCGGAATGTTAGACGTAATACGAAAGTCTACCGGCCACCCCATCCCCCGGACCGGTGTGTGACATTGACATCATAGCGGCAGGAATAGATAAGGCGATGGCTCACTACCAGGACGAGATGCTGTACCTACAGCACTGTACCACCATCAATGTCTTGTTAGTAAAAGCCCCTCAAGGCTTCGCAAGCCTTCGTGGCAGGAGAATATACAAAAATTCTACACAGAGCACCCAGACCAACACGACAGGCACTTGGACAGTTATCCGATTGGTGATATGTTTACTACCTTTCTACCACATTGTGTAATTTAGTATCGCCGTTAGTCTTAGATACCATGGTTACAACCCTGCCTAATCCGTCTGAAATAAGTTATTAAAAAAAAAGCTAACAAGTAAAACTTGATAGAAAAAAACAGTACCCATTTCTTTATTTATTATGCTAGCATACTATTTGTAGTTTCATGTTTTTTCATTCTTCTATTACCACTAAACTTCCCTACACTAAAGTCACAGATAAATATATCTTACCTGCAATTAAAACAGCCGTTAACAAGAAGAAAAACATGTTTGTTTCTCGAAAGTTAACTTTCGTCAGAACTCATTACAATTAACCTTGTAGTGCAATTTCTTTACAATTTAAAACAATGGTCTTTCATAGCTCGAAACTTTACGATGAGCTTTGATAGTACACACGCCACAACGCGTCCGCCCACCGCGGCCTCCCTCGCTAAACTGATTGCAACCTGAACTGAACTTTATGTCTGCCCTTTGATCGAGGGTGCATTTCAGCCATATACCTATTACCTCCGCAGACTACTTTAGAGATGCACGAATATTACCTAACTCCAAACGAACTCGCTACGCTGATTTCATCCGTCCCGAAATATCATCCACAAAACACTTCGTCTGTCGGTGATTCAGTAGTTTCCTTACTAAGTGGGTATGTCGCTGCACTAAAATCTCAATAAAAATAAACAAAATAATTATAAATTAACTTCAGCATTTCACACACGGCAGCTATAATGTAAAAATATACATTACACCCCGATACATCTCATTACATCTTTCTATATAAATGGTCAGGAGACCACACACGACAGCTATAATGTACATTTTTACATCTTCGTATCTAAAGTTGCAGAAAGATATCAAAATATACATTTACATTCCGATACATCTCTATACATCTTAATACATCTCAATACATTTCCTTACGAACAGGATGTTCAAAAAATTGTTACATACAGAGACACTACATAAAGGGTTTCGTTAGCGTTCCATCTCCAAGGGAGTAGGATAGAACCCATTATCTGGCGTTTGTCCGATGTACTGTGTAGGTACAAACCAAACTTGTACAAACAGTCTGTCTGTTCCCTTCCTTTTTCAATTTTCTGTTTTTGGCACATGTGGCAATACGTACATCAAAGTTACAATGCGAATCATCTTCTGATTAACTATCTAGTAAATCTATTTGTAAGTAACTAGACTGGTCCATGTAAATATAATATAAAAATAAGATCAGCCTGTATAACAGATCCTTGTCTAAAAAGTGCGTCAATCGGGACGTATGCTAATGAAATGACGGGAAAGATACATTACAATACCTGCTGTGTGTGTGATACTTGGATGTAATGTAAAGCTGTACATCCCGGAATGTAATTTATATTAATGTACATTATAGCTGCCGTGTGTGAAGGCCTTTAGTCGATTATTATGCATTTTTATTTATGTAGATACATATAGGTACGTACATAAAACTACCTACACATAATAAAACACTACGTAATAGAACTGAATCTATACACACATGAAATATTTTAAAAAAATGCTACTGCTACCTATTTACTTATGTTATTATACAGAATATAAACACAAAACAAGGGTTATTGCAACTATTACCATTTTTTCCGTTTGTTAGTTCACTTTTCACGCAAAAGCTGAAAGCGGGACACACCGGTAAGATCTATCGTTCCCCAGAGCCAAACATACCTTGTGTACGAAGTCGCGGGCAAAAGCTAAATTTACAAATTTACATTGTTAAATATTGTATAATACATATTGCTACAAGTAGCTGTACTGGGTTTCGTGTCGATTTCCTAATGAAAGTCACTTTGTTTGCACGTGTTCTAAAATAAAACTTCTTTGAAATTTTATGTTTTACTAGCTGACCCGACAGACGTTGTTCTGCTACTTTTTTTAATGTGATTTTAGTAAAAAAAATTGGGGTGAGTCACCCTCATCACTTAGGGTTATGAAAATAGATTTTGGACGATTCTCAGACCTACTCAATATGCTCACAAAATTTCATGAGAATCGGTCAAGACGTTTCAAAGGAGTACGGTAACGAACATTGTGACACGAGTATTATATACATATGATGAAATCATTTTTACAAACAAGTGACGTACCAGTGCTCCCACCACGCAGAGAAAAGTGATTTTCCACTTGCTGGCAACGAGTTTCAGGTATGTGGGTGGGCACAGTCTATTGTAGTAAGAAATCTAGTAAACAAAAACACCATAGAGTACTAGTAGGGGAGTCCAAGATACCCTGTACCATTCTTGAACACCTCCATTATGTATCAAATCTCTACATAGAGACGCGCATGTAGGATTGTCTGTCTAATTTTTTTGGCTTGAAAATATACTCGCGCATGTCAGATTAAAGCACGGCGAGCTTATTGGATGCCAATAAGTCCATGTTAGAATTTTCTGATGATTTGGACAAGACGTACGGGAGTAGGAGTTTCAGGAATCTGTTTGATTGACATCTTTCTGTCATCGGAGACATATTGGGCATATATATTATTAATATCTGATGAGTTCGGCTATGATCAAGTGACTGAAATTGCTATTTTAGCTTCTAGACACTTAACGCACCGCTAAAAAGAAAAACCTTACATGACCTTTTTTACTCTTCACTATTTAATCGACAAAGTACAATGGGTTTCAATAATGATGGAGTTACTACACATTTCGCATCGCGGGCTCCCCTACTATACGATGGTGCGGTGCGTTGTCGACTTAAACAAGTAGTAGTTAACTCTGTCAACTACAATCTACATATTTGGGGCCACGACAAAACTATCAGGCTATTAGACACAGTCTCCAATCTATATTTGCATTAGTAATAACATACTCGTATCAAAACAAACGTGAAGGAAGCCAGACAGGTTTGTAAGGATCGTAACGTTTGGCACTCGATATTATCTGTCTACCCCGTAAGGGTCTTGGCGTGTAGACATGTATGAAGATCTGTGTTGACTCTGTGTTGACTCTGTTCTTGGCTTCTTGTTGGTAACTCTAGCGCCCGTGGTTGCTCTCTAGTTGCTCTTTTCAAAACTGATATTTTGTTACTTAAACCATTGCTTTTCTCAGTGATTACATATTTCTTAAGTTTAAAGATAAATTCTTTAAATGTTATTCTAAATCTTTTACTTTCCAATCAATCAAACTGTGGAATACCCTTCCTGTCGTCATTTGTGACAGCCCTTCTTTACCCACTTTTAAGAAAAGATTGAAGGGACATTATTTATCGTCGACACCATAACATACACATTTATTATCGTACTAAGATATTTTAATAATGATAACTGTGGTTGTCTATTGTTTTCTCGAAGAATAAATGCCATGCATTCAAATGCTAGAATCATTTTGTTGACCATAATGTGCTTGTGACATACTCTTCTTCGCCCTAAAATTAGTTTCCATAATGACACGAGTGCCATGCGTATTGTTATCCATTTTGTTAACTGCAATAATATTATTCAACAGAATATTTACATGCCTTAAAAAAATGTATTTGCATTTAGTAAAATGTAAATTGTAATAAATGTATCACATTACAATTATGCATTTCTAACAAATATATGACAGTGTGATTATATGTAATAGTTGTTTTTATTTCTAATACATATTAATCTAGTACCTCTTTATGGCCAAAGTCGCTTCCGTTTAAATTAAACCTAACGCCTTTGTTCTAAAAAGCGATTAGCTTTCTGGCACTTCGCAGGCCGTTGCCACGGCACGCTCGCTTCGCTCGCTCGGCTCGTGCGTTGTCTTTCATGTTCTAATCTAACCTAACCAAACCAAACCTTACCTAAATCTATTGATCTTTTAGTATTAAACGAATTTATGTTCTTTTTCTAGAAGTTATTTTGATGGTAGATGATGTTATGGCTTGTGATAATACGGCTTACAATTATGCTAGCAAATGATATTATTGAAATTGACTTTATGGGAAACAAAGTTTTTAGCATGTGACTAACATAGTAAACAATGAGTATGACGTTTGAAATTGTGAGAAACAATATTATGTCTGTTGACCATTATAGCAGATGAAATTCTGGCAAACGGGTGTAACCGGATAACACTACCTGTTTTATTTTACAAAATTTTATTATTATATTTTTATTTATTTGTTTTAAGTATAGCTATAGCTAAATGTTTTTTGTACACGATGCCTTCCATTTTATTTTCACAGCTTCATTTTTTTTGGGTTGCCTGGAAGAAATTTTTTTAGTTAGAGATAAGCTCGCCTTTTGTGCATTTTTACTTCTCATGTATTTTGAGTATTTTTGTTTTTCGTGTGCAATAAAGTGTTAAAAAAAATCAGTCTAGTGGCCCTGTTTTGGCTTTATCTACAGGACATCTCTGGTTCGATCTCTAAATTGGCAAATCAAAACGGGTTTTTTCGATTTACAAACAAAAACAACACCACCCGGAACTAGGTAAATTCCTGATTTCACATTGTAAGCCTAAGTCATACGTTCCGCTACTCATGCGTGTCCTGATTATGTCTACACTTACCTCATCGGGAGTACTTGCATGAAGATACTTATAACAGATGTAGAATAAGGCTTTATTTTACCAATTTCGCTGTACCCGCGTAATTAGCAAAAAGACAGACAAGTCATTCGTGTGTCGTCGTTTATACGGTACGGTCGATTTCCTGAGGATGTCGCGCTGTCGAGGTAGAACTTACGTCGAGTTCGATGTGGTATGATCTGTGGTGGGTTCTCCGATAATGTTAGTGACAAACGTGATGAGTCAGCTAATTTCCCTAGTTCAGACTCTACTCGTGAACTGAGCGGTGATGGGTGGTAGGAACATTCGGTAAGGTTGTCACAAGTGAAGAACGAGACAATTTGGATTGTTTTAGGAGCACCGACTTTATTCGTAAACTGGTCGCGGTGATGGGCGGTGGGAACGGTAGTTAGGCTTGTCACATTCTTGCCACAACAGTTACACGGGTTCCACGGAAGTAGCAAAATAAAGGTTTGTTTTACATCTGTTATAATGATGAATAATGAATCAGCAAAAAAAAATGGCGTAATTCTGTGCTTATCCCAACGTTATTGTATGGAAGCGAGTTTTGGGTAGGTATGTCAGAAAGAGCATGACAGTAGGATAAATGGGGTCGAAATGAGAGCGCTACTGAAAATCTGTGGTGAAATGCTCGCTGACCGCATTCGTAACAGCGAGGTCCGAAAAGAGTGGGATTGAAAGAAAGTGTTGTTTTTAAAATGCGAAAGTGCACGCTCCGCTGGTTCGGTCATGTGGAAAGAATGACTGATGGAAGATTGACAAAGTAGATATACAATGCGAATGTGGATGGATGTACCCGGGGTAACCAGGGCAGGCACGAAACCGGCGTGTTTGTATGAAAAGGGTAATGAACGTGAAGGAAGCTAGACAGGTTTTTCAGGTTCGGGAGGTCTGGCACTCGATACTCTCAGCATACCCCGTAAGGGACTTGGCGTGAAGATATGTATATATGTACGCATAGATTTCTGCAAAGTAACGCCTGATTCCAGTTAACCATCATGCATGTCTACCAGCTACTTTTCTCTCTAAACTGTACCAGAACAATGCCGAACACTGATAGTATGTCGGCAAGTACAGGTGAAGCGGTGGCACCGATCCAACGGAGTCGTCTGGAACTCTCTTGTCAAAGTGTGTTTAGGGCGCGGCGAGTCGGACTTTACTATATAAAGAATTTCCAATGAAGTTTCCGAACATTTTGTTGTTGCGCAGTAAATAAAATTATGAAGCTGTGCCTTGAACTTTACGATAGAAATAAAACCAATCGTCGGCAAATAAAAGGGACTTTAGAGAATCCGATTTGACACGCAAGCGACGGAGACGGGCTTCCGATCGTCAAGAAAATTAGTTTAGGTATCATTTTAAATGTATACAGAACAAATACATTGCAGAGTGACTTTTTTGATACTGAATCTTATACTAGAACAAAAACTAGCCGACATATTTTTTGTTGGTACGAAGTGCACGCCCCGACACCTACAGAACTTGAAAAAAAAAGTATCTTCCCGCCCATATTCTCGAAAAGGTAGGCAGGGACACAACCAGGGCACCCTAGCCGAAGACACTAAGTCCCACTAAGGTGGCAAGCCCAACGCCAACCGGGCTCATATCCAATCACGGGCCACGTTATTTTTTAAAAGAAAACTGAAAATATATATTTTTTTTGTTGGCCCACCCGGGAATCTAACCTGGGGCCTTAAAAAGTCGAGTCTGACGCCGGTCCGCTACACCACAGAGGCCATTACACACATTAGAACTTGAACATCTTAAAACTTCAGATCTTTCCTGACATCTTAAATATAACTAAGTAAGTGACTGAGTTGGTTACTCTACCATACAAATCGGAAATAACAAAAGAGAGCTCCGCTGTTATGACGACGCAAATAGGTAAAGCTATTGGTAAGGAAATCGTCGCAGAAATTGGTAAGATAGTGTCATTGACAAATAAATTTATGCTCACCTCTCACGAGCTTTTTTTATGGGGTTGAGAGACGGATTTCTTGGTCTTAACAAAGACTTGATGTCATTTCTAAATATTGCTGGCTCTCTGTAATGAACTGGTCTCGAAAGACAGGCCGGTACACAAGAGGGAGTCAGCAATATTTGGAAATGACATGAAGCGTTTGCTAGGAGTCTAACTTTTAGTAGTAATAAAAATCGGAAGCAGTAGTGTAAGATTAGGGCTTTTGCTTTAAAAAAATCCGTATATTTTGGGTAGTTTTTCATAATTGTTTAAAGTCGTATACGACACATATTACGAGAGTTTTGGCGCCATTGAGAGAAAAGATGGTCGAAGTTTTTTCATAATTATTGAATTTCTTGTTAATATTGAGTGATATTAGTCAATTTTGGTGGCATTTTGTGCAATTTTGTTCAGTGAAAGTGCACAAATGAAATAATCATGGGGAGATCGGCGTGTCGTGTATTTCCTCGTTGCCGCCAAAACTCATTACATGAGCTTGTGTAAAAGGGCCACCGTTTTACCCAGGAGCCTGACATGACTTACTGATGACTTATGACTGATGACTAATTAAAATAAATTTAAATTGATATAAAATTTGATTCAAATTATTACTTGACTAATGGCTAAATACTAACGTGAAGGCCAAAACCTAAAGAAAGAAAGAAGACACATATTACAATTATCATTTCGCCTATTTGTTTAATCTAACGTTTCAAAGGAGTTTTGTTCCGAGACATGTCAATCCCATCGTACCCGATCACACCTTTGTCCCTCATTTTACTATAACAAACGAATTTAAAGTTGCAAAAATTAAATACTTAATAACAATAATTATACTGAACCTAAATGACAATTGTGAGCTAGCTGACAACTTTTTTTTTTACATTTCTGTGACAGTGACATTCTTTCCTTTTGCTCTATCCACATTCCATCATCAAATTTTGCATATCTTTAATATTATCACAATGTTCACAATTAGGTGATTTTTTATTAAGTACGCAAACTTTGCCGATGGATAATGTGCATCTAGATTTTAAAAAGGGTTAAGGGTTAAAGGATGTTTTTTTTATTCCACTTAGTAATATTTAGTTTCTATAATTTTATTCTTAAAACAATATATTCACATGCACTTGTACTTTCCACAATATATTTGTATTTTTTATTTTTTTAGTTCAGCCAACCTAATGATGCTTGTATAGCGAAACTGGTTGGCTAAACTATAAAACTAAAAAATTAAAATATATTGTGGAAAGTACAAGTGTTTGTGAATAAATTGTTTAGTTATATTTATCTGATCTGAATTCTTGTTAGATTAAAATTAGTCTAGTGAATTTTTTGCAAATAAATTCAAATAAAATTTGAGCAGCTCTCGTCTTGAGCTAAAAATCTCGCTGGCTAATTTTAACACAAATAAGTCTGAAGCATTATAAAATTGAGATATTTTATATTCACTGCGCAATTGATTGTTAGAAGGCAAAAAGGATTAATACAAATAATAAGATGGACTAGACAGTTTTGGTATAAACAGACTGTAATTTCAGTATTGTTTCGTCTATATATGCAAACAAATATATTTTGCTTTGCTTTAACAGCGCTCCCCTAGTCAGTCATATAAATGGGATTACCTCGGACGTAGATATGTTTTTAAAGTAATAAGATGTTTCAAAATCCGCTCAAAATGACAAAAAATTGGGTAATACATGAAAAATAAATGTTTCAAAACCTTTTTCTAATTTAAATCTGTTAAAAACTGATGTGAGCTAATCAAGCCGGAAAATGTTGATTTATGATAGTATTTAATAGCGTATGCATGGTAAAATTAAAGGTTTTGGTGTTATATGTGTTATCATGATAATAAATAAAATATAAATACAAACATTCCAACATAGTAATATAAACCAAAATAATGGTGTTTGAAAGAGACGTAGCCAGAAAGGATGTAAGAGTTTTGGTTGATGATGTAGTGCTGGAACAAGTGAATAAAATTGTATATCTTGGTTGTGCTTTTAGCAGGGATGGAAGTTACACCGCGGATGTAGAGAGGAGAGTGAGTGCAGGGAATAGTGTGAATGGAGCATTGGGTAAGCTATTCCAAAGCGAGGTTTTGAGTCAAAAAGCTAGACTCGCTTTGCATAATTCTGTGCTTATTCCAACGTTATTGTATGGAAGCGAGAGTTGGGTAAAGATTGACAAAGCAGATATACAATGCGAATGTGGATGGATGTAGGTACCCGGGGAGACCAAGGCTGACATTTCACGATCAGATCAATCGGATATTATCCGAGGGTGGTGTCAAGAGTCTCCGAAAGCGTTTGTATGAAAAGGGTTATGAATGTGAAGGAAGCAAGACAGGTTTGTCAGGATCGTGAGGTCTGGCATTCGATACTCTCTGCCTACCCCGTAAGCGACTTGGCGTGACAGTATGTATGTATGTATGTACATTAAATATTGTGAGTAAATTTCTTTTACGAATTTCTGATATGTCTTTTGAACATTGATAGACTCAATTTAACATTCCATCTTTAATAAATACAACTATGTTTAGATCGTTTGAAATGCAGCCCAACAGGTAATATATCCGCAAAGACACAAACCTTTTGTCAATTAAATCGTGATATTGTAGTCTTTATTTTTTTGTAACTAAATATTAATTTACAACATAATAAAAATTTACGGAACAAGTCAAAACAAATTACGCGTGGCCGCAGGGGATCTTTTAAAAAAACCAAATTTATTTAAAAAATAACTTTAATATTAAAAGAAATTACAATTATAATAAAAAGTATCTTCACGCCTTTATCCCCGAAGAGGTAGGCAGAGGTACATCCAGGGCACCCACGACTAGCCGAAGACACTAAGTCCCACAATGTGATAGGTGGCAAGCCTATCGCCAACCGGGCACATTTCCGATCCCGAGCAACATTTTTTTATTAGAAAATTGGAAAAATCCAATTTTCTTTATGTTGCCCGACCAGGGATTCGAACCCGGGACCTCAAGCAGTCAAGTCCAACAACTGAACCGCTAGACCACAGAGGCGACAATTATAAATACAACTAAAAGCAGTGACTACTATCGATGTTGGATATGAAGTGGCGGGTTCCCATGGATCCACCATGTCGCTAAGCGGCTGATTTCCTAGGATTACATGTCACCAGACTACAGCGTTGCTGTTCCTATATAATATTATTCGAAAATATTGCTGGATGACTGTCGGTTGAATTTTCTTTAATTCTATGTTTTCCATTTGAATTTTCATTTGCTGTTTTATTAGTTTTGTTAAAAAATCTTCGATAGATAATTATGCTGGCAAGTACACATGCACTTAATAATACTAAGTACATTGGAATTGTAGTAAGATAAAGAGATTTATCTATAGAGCTTTTTAATTTTATGTGAGTTTGTAAAGATATCTTAGTATTGATAGCATGAAGGTGTTCTAAGTTAACATTATAGTTAATATATATATATATATATTTAGTATAAGTTTAGATATTTAGTTTCACATAATTTTCTTGGAGTTGGATTTCGGAGACTGACGCAGTTGAGTCGATAATCTTCACAATTCTTCCTTTGACGTTATCCTCATTGCTAATAATGGTAAAGCGATTCGATTTTAAAAAGCACCGGTTTGGAATGGTTGCTATATAACTTCCTTTGACAAATATGAATTGATTTTTAGTTTCAGAATACTTGTATCTTAGTCTCCGATGGAAAACTAAGCGCATAATTTTGTCATCTAATTGTTCTAAAGCATCTGACATCATGGTTGTAGTTGTTACTGGGCACGACGATATAAGACGTTGGTTAATTATTAGCAGATGTATGCAATCCGAGTGATGCTGGACTTCGAAATTAAATGTCTTTTCGCAAAGATACCAAGAGCCTAGCTTCGGACATTCGACAGAACATAAAATCTCTCTCGTGAATTAAAATGGGTAAGGATGGGATTATAATTGTATTGTTTTGATGAACTGTTGGAACAACTGTTAATTTATATAAGTTATAGGTATTAGGATAAGCAATCGGCAATTTGAATACTAATATTTTATTATTACCATAATAATGACCTTATTTTATTGTGTCGAAATAATCTCTATCTCCTAAAACCAAAATTACCTTATTAACCTAGGCCATCTATAAGGCCCCTTTTTACTCTATTGATTTCAAAAGTTTGAAGATGTGCGAATATGTTTTCAAGTTTACGAGTCAAGTAGTCAATGTGAGGTTCATAGTGTTTTTTTATTATTTAAGTCGGGTTTAATCCTATTAATCTGATTTTTAACTAATTCGATAGTTTGGAGAAAGGAATGAAAATGGGAAATAATTCTTACTGTGCCTAAATTAAAGATTGTCAAGTTCTATGTCTTATGCGTTTGTAAGCGGCAGGATTATCTGTATTAACCTGTAACAATTAAGCGCTATTAGGCACGCGTTTTAACCGTGACTTGGCTATAGGATTATATTTTCTTTTCGTATAAATATGTGTTGGTAAGTTAGCTGAAACAGTGTCTCTATTATAACCGGGGGCAAGTTTTTGACGGTTAGCAACTGGGTTGCGTACAAAGACTTGCTAGTCAAGAGCATATTGTGTTTGTCTTTTCCTATCTTTGTTACGGTTTTTGTCAGTTGGGTACGTTGGATTAGAGCAGATTCGTTTATATATTTTGTAACAGAGTCTTTCATTTATGGCTAGTAATATCTTTTAGAAAGAGCTAGGTAGCATTCAGTGATACCTCGCTGGTTTGTCTTTCCTTCGTGATATTTCCGAATTGTCGTATAAGTATTGGTCATAGTCATAGTTATAATCGTAGTCATGATTGTCGTCGCAATACGCCGGCTCCGGACGGCGTAACAAAGACATAAACAACGTTAGGAATACAATTTTGTCTGCACTTTTTTAAAAACCTTAATCGTGTAATTAGCTTTTTTTATTAACTAAAGTTCGACGACAGCTACCCATGTGACCAAAAAATGAGTTTTAAGTATACAATAGTAGCAAACAGATTGTAAATACAAGTGGTGCATATGCGCATTGAAATTTTTATAAACTACTAGCTGCTACCTGCGGCTTCGCCCGCGTTTTCACAGAAACCCGGTGTGCGATCGGGATTAAAAATAGCCTATATGTTAATCCAGGTCACAATCTATCTGTCTTCCAAATTTCAGACAAATCCGTTTAGCCATTCGAGCGTGAAAGAGTAACAAACATCCATACATCCATACTTACAAACTTTCGCATTTATAATATTATAATAGGACTAGCTGCCCGCCCTCGCTTCGCTTCGGTTATTCAAGAATAAAATTCAACGATATTTAATTTTGCGCCCGGAGATTTTAACTTTTTGATAACTCATTAGTTGTTAATTTTTTTCTGATAGTGTAAAGGGCAATTTCGATTTAAATTACACGCATAACGTATCTAATAGATTTATTTGATTATGGGTTAAATACTGTATCATTATAAATATGTTCTAAAGTAAGCCTTCATTTTACTGTTTTAAGTAAACGAAAAAAACTGTTATTGTGGGTTATTCTTTAAAGATAGACATATACCATTGCCCACTTTTTTTGAGATCTATCGAAGAAGAAAAATCTCACCATACATTGTTTTGTTAAAACTCAAAAGGTTTTAGCAGCGTTTTCGAGGAAAGTTCCCGATCGGCTTATTATTTGCTGACATATTGAACTAATATCGTTGTAATATTGTTGGTTTATACAAAACATAAACCTACTATACACTAAAACCTTTCTCAAGAAACGTTCTATCTATTGTTGAAAACCGAATGAAAATCCGTTCAGTACTTTTCGAGTAAATCGCGAACAGACAGACAGACGCGGTGGGGGACTTTGTTTTATAATATGTATTGATTACTGGATTACTTTTTTTATTACTACTAGTAACGTTATAGATTAGATACAAAAACAAATTGCAATCAATTGTAACTTAAACTAAAAGTGTAACAAAGTACAATAAATCAAATAACAAATTGCAGTGTGCAATGGGATCCATGGTTGTCTTCCAAATACTTACATAACTATGCTTTTATTTATTAAACTTATGTAATGGTAGAACCTCCAATAATATTTGCAACTTATTGTAGAAAGGTATTCATTTACTAAAATAAGATTTACTAGTTTTATGGAGACTGTTACTTACTTTTTGTTGCTTTTGCATACTACTAGATTACATCTTTCAAGTATAATGATTGTAGGGAGGCTTCTCAATCGTTAAATTTCAAACAGACATTCAATAAGCGATATCAGTATATTAATATCACCGTCTTCAAACTCTTAAGTCTTAAAAACCAAAATAACAAAGGTTAATCAAATTGGCATTAATTTTGTATTTATTACTTTTATAGTGAATTTGTTTTCGTTTGAGAGTTTAAGGGCAACAAATCTTACTTGCTATAGTTACTTCAAATTTGTCATCTGACACTGCACTGCTGCACTAAACTGTATTGCATTGATATTGCATTAGTTAGTGCAGTTAATATTGTTTTCCTTTTATACCATCACAGCGTTTGTTAGTAGGTACTACTAGTTGAAAAATGACATTGTCCGTCATAAAATTGTTTGTTCAATTTACGAATAATGATTCTTTGAATTGAGCTTGGCGTTTAAGCGAATCCAAATGAGTAATTCAAAAGTCCCAATATTAACCTACTGGAAATTGCTACGATACAATTTTGACAAAATATGGATTGGTTGCGACGTCCGTCTCGTACGGATGACAAATGAGGCAAAATGTGGCAAAATGAGGCGAATGAGGCAAAGAGTATATAAATACTACGTAATACGTAATAAGAGGCGGGACTTCCATAGACACATAGCAAACCCGAATTTGTATAAAGTTTACTTGAAAAATTATAACCCGTATAATTTGAAAGTAAGTCTAAAGGCATTCAGATATAAGGCAACTAGTGTCATATGATTTGGGCGAATAAAAACAAAGCAAACTTATTTTTTTTTATTTTTTGATATGAAAGTTGCGCTAAACTGAAATGAGGAATGTTTTTGGGAATGTTCAATCGTGTGGATGGTAGCACGATCATAGAGCGATCACTCTGTAATGGGACCACAGACTTGTAAGAGAACTACACGTTCAGACCGCCGCGCCACCTGGGCAACATAGGCGTTAAACCATATGCTAGAATTGAACACGACATCTAACATTTGTATTTCTTTAATTGCAAGTAAGCTGAAGAAGCTGAGAAGTTATTTATACAGCCAAGTTTTAAAATAAAAAAAGCAAGCAGGGATTGTAGGTTAATTTCAATGTGGTTTTTATAATAAAAAAACCGATTACTTTATTGACATTTTATTTATTTTCTGTCAAAGACATTTCAATAATGCAATACATTATTCTAAATGTAACATGATGCGTCAAAATTAAAAGATTTGTGTGTGTACATCACATTGATGTGTAGCACCTTGTAATTCTGAAGAAATTTCTTATCACCTACTACCGTACCGTACCGTACGGTAATAATACCGTTATAACTGGTCCTATTTTCGTAGAACCAGTTATAACGGTATTATTACCTAATGCATTCTAGCGTAGTTAATGCTTGCGGTCGGTAACGCGTCTGTGGGATCTCTCGTGTCACGACTAACTGAAGATCTAAGTCTAACAATGTAACAGATGGCAAGCCTTTCGGCAACCGGGCACATGTTCAGTCACGGGCAACGTTGCTTTTATTTTTAAATTGAACACATATACACATATTGATATCGTCGAATCTTACCCCAGACCGCTGGACCACAGAGGCGATAGAGTACGAGTGCAAGTTTCAAGTACGAACTATGCACAACAATTAAACAAAACTTTTATGTACATACCAACTTATCATTTACGTATCAACAATTTTATTGAAGCAGTGGTGAATTGGCAGGGCATATGAATGATCAATGTCATGTTTTCTTGAAGTGAAGTAGCCGCCTCATCATCTAAAAACATATTAGTCTTTTAACTAAATAATAATAATAATAAATCTGTTTGCAACATTTGCAACTCCCGCCGGAAGAGAATAATAGGTATGTATAAATAAAGTTTAGTAGGTAATTTAAGAAATCGACTTTTGTTAATGCCCATGCTTACTTGTGTATATGTATTAGTTATATTATCTACAGTAATAGTTTTTAAATCTAATTACCTGTTTGTTGTGGTTCAACGGTAGAAGTCTGATGCCCAGAACAAATTTTCAGGCTTTTATCAAACTATTGCACAAGGTTATAAAGCACAATTTTTATGTGGCGGGTAATAAAATACTTAACAAAACGAGAACATTATGCTTTCGCAGATTTAAAGAGGCAAATTAAATTACGGCAACTACTAACTATTTTTCTCAAAACAAACACGGATTTAAATAATTTGAAAATTTAACAATTTTCATTTTGACTTTTGCGTCCAAAAAGTATAATAATATAATCAAAATTTAGCAAATCTTGACATTTAGATGAACTCTGTGGTTTTTTATTTGTATTTTTGGGTTTATAATGACAGCTTACATCGCGTGGAAATATACCACTGTCATCTATACGGTTGATTTTTTTTAATTTACATTACATGGCGTGAATGGGACATCATAGCCAAATCATATCATTCTCTAAGTTAAACTGTCAGCACCAAATCAAAATTACATCTATCACCATATCAAAATAATTCGTTGATTATTTTAAAAAAGCGCCACAGAACTAACAAACATCACACGCCGCTGACATAAAATAATGTATTAGATAATGTTTTTCCTATTTCTCTGTAGTAATCTTATAAATTGTTTTGTCTATCTAAACATTTAAATAACGCCATGTGACACAACTAGGTGTCTGAGTATATTTCTCTCAACGTACAAAACTCAATTTCGTTTGCCACCGTGTCCTTTAAATCTCTTATAAATAGATTTATTTATTCCAACATGTAAAAAGTAGAAACGTTATTTGGATAAGTTATTACAATGAAAACGGTCACGTGGACTTGGGAATAGGTTATCAGCGCTATCTACGGCTTTTATTAGTACGTATTTGTACGTATAGCCCAATAAAGGACTATTGTATTCGTAAATCGAACGACATATAAAGTAATAGACAATACAAATTGATTCCTTTGTGGAATGAGCATGAAGACTATGATTAAAATGCCACATGAATATGCAGCCGTTTAATGAAACCTGAATAAAAGATTTTAAAAAATCATGTGTTTTATTATTTCTAGCGAGAGTAACAAATATTTTTTAAATATTAAGATAAAATACAACAATCCGCCATGATGTGCTAAATGCCAATATCATATCATCTCGATCAACTCACGCATTAGTAAACCAATAAGCTTGTAGATAGAACTGGAGGCACAATCGAAAAAGACACATAGGCACAGCTGGAATGACCTCAATTTACCGTTATTTTGACTCCCTGTGTTGTTATATGCTCAAAAACTTATTTCCAATAAATAATTTAATAAAAATATAAATATCAGATTTTGTCAAAAATTTTGATTCTTTTTAAATATTCAAGTAGGTACTTACCTAAATAAATATACATATACGACAAAATGATAATGACTAAAAAGTAACGACTGGCTATTTCTAATAGATAAGGCACTTGATCCATGTTGTTATTTTGAAGCATCTGATATTAGCAGCTCGTGAGAGAAAAGTAGGTAAAATCTCATTAAAAAACAACTTAAAATTCTGTGATGAATGCGATGAAATTTATTAAATCATCATCGTATTCCGATTTGGATGACTTTTTGGTATCTTTCACGAAAGTATTATAAACTCATATTTAATTTGAAAAAATTTGAACGTACCTGTTGATGTTTTACAAGCATTTATGTCGCGCCGTTATCTTTATTCTCAAGACTTTTGTACTTAACCCTAGAGTACTAATATAACGTTTTTATTGCCTTACACTACTCATCGCTTGGGAGGCTACTTTTTGAAATTAAGTAGTTTTTTTAGGAGTTTTTATTAAAATATAATACATATATATCATAATAGGCCAACTTCTGCCTTTTTAAATATTGTATCAAAAAATATCTTTTCTTAATCAACACAGTCTTAAATAGTGCTGTAAACTTAGCACTTACGTAACTTTTTTTGGAAAAGCAGAGATATCAAAAGAGTAAAAAAAAATTGTTTTATAGATAAAAATCTTAAAACTAATCATTTTCCTAAAAGAATAATGATGAGATGACTATAAAAAACTAATAGTTAGCAACACAATTTTTATAGTATACAATTTTATAATTAGCCTTTTTATTTTTTATACTCGTAACAAGAAGAATCAATTAGGCGATCGATTTCCAAACAAAATGGTTTGTTACATTTACTTAGTATAGTTACATACATTCATCTTTTTTTGCAGGACAGGAGTTACACCTGCTTCTTTTTCCTTTTTTATGACATTTCTTCGATATCACAGTCTTCGACTTCTAAATAGTTTTCCATTTAGAAGTCGGAGACTACCATTCGGATTTTTACTACCAGAGTCCTCTTCCACCAACTATTTCTCTATTTGTCTATGATTTGAATTCATCTGTTAACAAAAATATATATTTGTGTAAATATATTTAACACTAATCAAGTCAAAAACTCTAACAATCATAGAGAAATCTATAAAAAAATAATTACCTTCAATACTAAGGATCGCCTCCCAGGCAATCTAATGCTCTATAAGTCTAAGAAGACTAGAGCCTGCAAGACGCGCGACCGCTATCCATCGCGTCACGGTATGTACCAAAGAGAATATAATCACTACGTTTTAGTATGTACAGAGTTGAGAAGAGAGCGCGACTCGCAGCGGTCGGACGATTTGAAATTATTACGAAAAAACTATGAGAGTGCGGCCTCCAGGCCGATGATTAATATTCTAGGTTTAGCCAACCTAAGATCCATCTTCTATGTTTTTTAACCCCCGCCGCAAAACGAGGGGTTTTGTAAATTAGATGTATCCCGTGTGTGTGTGGGAAGTGTCTGTCTGTAGCATCATAGCTCATCAGCGGATGGACGGATTTTAATGCGTTTTTTTTATTTGAAAGCTGCCGTGATCGAGATGGTTTTAGCTATACTTTATGGAGATCTGTTCAGGCGTTTATGATCTTTACAAATGGACTTTGCATGATTACGGTATTTTATTTCGTAATCATATATTTAATATATTTCGTAATAACTAGATCTATTTATACTTTCCAATGATTTAAAATGACGATGACTTGATGACATGGACCCAATGAATTTAATGTTAGATGACTGATGGGTCATAGTATAAAAGTAACGGTGTTATGTCTGTTTCTTAATCTTTGCAGATTTTTTAGGGCACATCATAGAAGAGAGGTTTTGTAAGTTTGATCTGTTTGTATGTGTGTTTGTTTGTGGCATCGTAGCTCCCAAACAATTTCAACTCCCAGCGGAAAATGAGGGGTCCTATTAACCCCTGACGGAAAACGTATATATGTGTGTATGTGGAATTTACAACAGTTAATGCCACAGAATCTGAATCTGAACTAAGAATATCCGCATCGAAATCAGTCAAACGTTTTTTTTTTTTATTGTTCTACAACAATATTTTTACATTTAACTTTAATTTTAATTATGAAATACGATGTAATAATACAACAAACTAATTTTCTTTAAAATGCTTGTTCTTTTTATAATTTATACGTATATGTCCTTAATGTAATTAGTCAAAATCATGTTTAATAATGTGTTTCGCATATTATTTATATAGATTGGAATTACTTAACAAATAGTTTTAAAAGTAATGACACTTTTCTTGTATAATATATTTAAATAAATTAAATATCAATAATTGTTTAAAACGTAAAGTGACAGCATATATATATATACCAAAAAAAAACGAAAAAGGAAGAAAAAGCTTTTAGGGGACAATATACTGTCACATACTCGCACCACACACTTATGACCATTTTTCAGGAACACAATAAAAAATCATCTAAAAAGCATTATAAAATTCTGAATTGGTGCATGACATTTTATTGAATTAGGCGTTACTTTGCGGAAATCCATTATAAAAGATGTAAAATAAGCCTTTATTTTGCTAATTCCGCGTAAGCAGTGTAATCGTTGTGGCAAATAATCCTCCAAATGACACAGAATGTGACAAGCCTAACTGACGTTCCCACCACCCACCTCCGCGACCAGAACACGAATATAGGAAGAGCTCGGGAAACAATATAAATTGTCACGTTCTTTACATGTGACAACCCTACCTAAAGTTCCCACTTCCCACCTCCGCGACCAGATCACAAATAGAGTCCGAACACGGGAAACAAAACCACTTGTCACGTCCTTCGCCAACTTTGTCGAAGCACTCACCACAGAGAACACCAAATCGCACTCGACGTACGTTTCACCTCTACACCGAGGCATCCTCAGGAATTCCACCGTACCGTACAAACGGAAACGGACAAAGCTCGCGAAATAAATGAACTCACAGACGCGTCCAAGGCACTGGACGAGAGTAACGAAAGCGTGAATATTTTTTTGTTTTATTTTTTTACAAAAAAAATATTCGCGCTTTCGTTTTTACAACAACGTTACTCTCGTCCAGTGCCTTGGACGCGTCTGTGAGTTCATTTATTTCGCGAGCTTTGTCCAGTGCTAAAATAACGTACGAGTTCTATTAATTTTGCAATATCCTACTCATGCCTAATAAATTATTCTCTGGATCACTCATATTTGGTCATTTTTAACCGAATTAAAAAAGGTTTTCAATTCAATTAGAATACAACTCCTAAATCCGTCAGATTTTTTGCCATGTAACTTGAAATAATATCAGTTTAAATTTGTTTTCTCATAGATTCCCAAGGAATCCATTATTAAGAGAAAAATGGTTGCGAATTTTAAACAGAAATGAATGGACTCCATATAAAAACTCTTCCATATGTAGTAAGCATTTTGAAACAAAATGCTTCATACAAAGAAAACATCGACGAGTCCTAATGAAAGAATCTTTACCTACTTTGTTTGTACCCGTAAGTATAACATTTTATAATGCGTAAGTACTTAGAATCTGATGTCAAAAGCGATCTAAACGCGTGTAAATCGTCTGTGTCATTGTTTAATAACTCAAACATTGCAAAGCTTGTTCATTGCAGTATTATTGTCGATATAGTGTAAGTAAATCTTTTGTGCCCAGGTATTCATTCGACAATAATCAATTATTTTATGTTTATTAACAGGTGCTACTGAAAAACAGAAAACCTTGTTCTTACGTATATAGGGATATTTCACCTTCGTCGTCGTCGGAGTTATTACCAGGCTCATCGAATCAAGTACTGACTCTAAGAGAAAAAAAACTTATTAAAAAATGTTGTGTGCTGCAGAGGAAACTATCAGACACAAAAAGGCTTCTAAGAAACGTAAAAGCTAAAACAAATAGAATGAATACACGACTTTTAAATTTGCAAACAGTCGTCAAGGAGTTGCAAAACAGGCCAGGACTCAAGATCATAGAAATGAGATACAAATTGCTCGTGGAAATTATTTATTACAAAAAATTATTGGTAGACTTCATGGAAAAGCTACAGGAGAAATAACT
>NJDC01005418.1:0-12592 GCA_002245475.1 Calephelis virginiensis
TTTATTTTCCGAATGTCGCAGAACTTATTTCACTCAACCAGATAAAATATACTCTTGAAACCGTTTTATTTAAAAATTGTTTTGGTTTTCTTCTTTCACCATTATTGTACTTTCATTTGTTTATCCGGTCAACAGTCCAAAAGCAAAAGCGATTTTCCTGCCCGATAGCCAGCACGTTTGGCGAAAAATGGCGACAAAATAAAATTGGCGAATAACGATGATATCTTTTGATTTATGTATTAAAAACATATAAATGTATATACTTTTAGAATCCTTGAGAATAAAGCTACGTAATAACGTAAAAATATGTTTAACCTCAAAACCATTTGCAACAAACAAAATGTAAAAAAAAACTTTCCGTGTTTTTTCCCAATTTTCCCAAGAAAAACAATACTTATTAAAAACAAACGTGTTTAATTTACTTTCTGTATACTTTATTCGAAAGAACATGAAACGTTTAACAGAATTCAATTACAAAAACAACAATGTCCATGCAAATATTTTACAACACAAGCTCTATAGAATTAAATTTTTGCATGTTCTAAAAAGTGTCACGTGCTATTTAATCTCTTATTATCTCTTATTTTGGAGTATTTAGTGGAAGACACTCATAAAACTTATATGTTTTATCTGTAGATATGTCATATAAACATATTACAAATGTTATTTACAAGAATAATTTATTATATAATTAGAAATAGTTGAAATTGAGCGGGCCGTTACGTCACAAGTACATACATACATACATGACCGACTTAAATATCGCAAAATTTTATGTAAAACTAGTTAAATGATGTGTAGTGTTTTATAAAATTGTTTATCACTTACCAAAATATAATTTTAACACTTAATTAACACATTTTCACATCACTTTTTGTTTTCAAGTCACTAACCGACCACATACTCGAAAAAAGCCCAACGGATGAATAAATCATGCCAACTCAACTTGTTCCGAAAATTTTTTTACAATGTTGACATACTTCAAACTTTTTAATACGACGGGTTGTATATTTTGCTACAGACTAAAAAAAAATGTTTGGATACACGAAGTTTACTTGAACAAACTGGAATTAAGAATGGAGAGCGGCAGTCAAGGCCCAAATCGGGTCGGGACCATTGAGCGGACTTTTTTTAGACACCCGATATGGGCTGCGGACCATTTACTGGATAAATATTTTATGGTAGACGTAAAAAGTCGTATTAAATATGAAAAAAACTGCTCATTTTATTTTATTACTACGGAATTTGGTCATTCTTTTGCAAAATACTTCCTAGATGGTTAGTACATAAAAAACTGCATTATTGAGTATTACTCAAAAGCCAACAAAATTGATAAAATTAATAAGGGACCCAATCGATTCGACATAGCCCACTTCGAAATCACGACCCTTTTTTCCAAAAAAAAAACATCAAATTTGAGTATTAGTGAAATTGAAAATCTCATCCTTTTTAAATGTTTTAAAAATTATTAGGTATATAGCAAAACATAATGAGAAACAAAGGACCTTGAATGGCGAGCTTATCTTTATCTGCAGAAATGTCTTCCAGCCAATTTTTGAAGTGAAAACTTCTTTAGAGGCGTTGCGCACTTTTGAGGTAAAAACTTATAAAATTGCGTTTGATTATCAGACAGAAAATTCGTAAGACGGCGCAAGGCGCTTGCGCGAATGTTCGTGTTGTCAAGTTTGTGTACGATAGCGCAATAAATGAATATTGTATTCTACCACGTAAATGGTGGTACTTTTATACTGTAAATTAAAGCAATTCGTGCAAAATTATTCCCTAACTATTCCAAAATATCAAAAATGCACAACGTTAATATTCAAGTTTTCACTTCTGCCGGCACTCTCGGAGTGAAACCCGTCCTTTTTTTTGTCGGAGATTCATGCCGAACCTACTGAACTGCTTGTATCGTAATTTGGTAGGCAGGTACTTCATATTCCTAGGAAGTTTGTAGGATGCTTTTGATTCCACTCACTAAGGGTTCCCGTGGGAGTAGGGATAAAGTCAAAAGGTAATTTGTAAATCACCTATGTTTTTAACAAAGGACAAAAATCAGAATGATTTTCTATCCTTTGTTAAAAATGTCAAAGGAGGTCTGACTTTAAAATTTAACACTAATAACTACTGGTTCTGCTATAACACATTTCTTTCTTTTGCTTCTCCTGAACATTTAAGATTTTGATATAACCGCTTTTTCCCCAGGTCTAGCGATATATTACTAGTCGACCCGACTAACTTCGTTCACTTAATACTCGATACTCTCTGCCTACCTTGCCTTGACTTGACTTGAATGTAGGTTTGAATATATGGTGACATGTACGTAAAAAATGTTTCTCTGAATATGAGATTTCAGGATATTTGGTCTCTTGATAACGAGTGCTCTATGGCTGTAATTCCTAAATTACAAAAAATATTGAGACGAAAGGTTACAGGTTCAAATCCTGTCTGGGGCGAAATTTTTTCTTTCTTTAAAATTTATACAAAAAATATTACTAAAATATTTCTCTACAATTTGTAAAGCACCTACTACAAATCAGAAAAAAGATTAAATAGAATCTATACTTGTTAAAGTCGGCACTTGGTTGAATTCCAGTGTATACACACTTTTTTGTATTAAACACTTATTCTTATCCACTATAAACTTTATTTAATACTTTTCGTTACTCTATAGCAGAGGTTCCCAAACTTATTTCATGTAACGCCCACTTTGAAAATCAGTTGTTTTGTAGCACCCCCCCCCTCGTTTTTTTCTTGGCAATAACCTCAATAACATATTTGTTGCGCCTAGTTTAAAAAAAAACATTTTTTTCAAGATTTATACCGCCCCCCTCTAGGATTACAGCGCCCACAAAGGGGCGTTATCGCCCACTTTGGGAAAGGCTGCTCTATAGCCAACCGTTTTCTCTTTTATACCATCATCAGGGCTTTGAAACTAAAGATAAAAAGACTGTTTAATTAAACGTTCAGTACTATTACTTAAAAACTAAATCAGACTATGATTTATCTAATTGTTGCCTAATTTACATTTTGGTTTTTGCACCTCTCCTACGGATACCTCGTTAGTGAGCGGGATAAAATATACAGCCTTCTTCGGAAGGTACTTACTTACTAGACTACTAGCTAAATTTCAATCGGTTCAATAGATGCCTCGCAAATAGCAGCCATAAAACATCAAAAATACTTAAAATGTGTCCTTGCTGTGCATGTGTTCTTTTACATCTTTAATGTGCAAAATTTACTCTGCTACATTTTTATTATAAGTATAGAATATCACTCTATCTACAGATAATAATAATAGATAGATAGATATCACTCTAAAACTATTTGGTCGCGGCGACTGGTCTGGCTACACCTACAAAATATATTCGTATCGTCTCGTAAAATATGTAAATATATTATAATTATTAGATTATCGCCTCTGTGGTCTAGCGGTCCGGTGTTGGACTTGACCGGTCTAGCGGTCCGGTGTTAGGTCGGGCAACAAAAAAATGTATATTTTCAATTTTCTAATAAAAGTAACGTTGTCCGAGGTTGGATATATTTACGGTCGTCGATTGGCGATAGGCTTGCGACGTTGTGGGACTTAGTGTTTCCGGCTAGTGGTGGGTGCCCTGGTTGTGCCTACGTCGATATGGTCGTGAATATACTTTAAGATTACAAAATATTTATATCACGTATTATATAAATATTTTTTTCTGAAACTAAAGTAGGTACATAAATAAAACAAAAATTAATCTTCAAACCACTATTCAGGTTCTTTTAAAACATAATTTCAAAAATGGCTTTATGTTACAATTTTATGTCAAAGAAAAATGGTTTTATACATTCAATTGAAAGTATTCTTTGATGTCTTAGCTGTTGAGTATTTAAGTGAGCTCTTGTACTGAGAGTACGGTTGAGTTGTTGCCCGGGTTGTACGCAATTAAGCATCATATTGATGCGACTCAAAGATTTCAAGAAACTCTTGAGTACTGGTCGCTTCGAGTGAAGTTGAGTTTAAGGCTTTGTGCCGCATCTACGGATTTTTAGTCTGTGGTATTTTGTAGAACTTGTTTTATATAAGTCAAATATATGCATGCAAGTCAATTGCTTATGTTCTTTCCAAATAACACTTTTAATTTTCCACAATACACTTCATTACACTTAATATAACCGGTTTTACTTTATAGAGTATTTTCAAATATAGACAAATAAAGTTTACTTTCAGAGTTAGAATAGTAGTTTATTTTTAATGTGGTTGTTAGGAGTTTTAGCGCCATTGACAGAAAATTTGTTTCATAATTATTGAATATCGTGTTTACATTAAGTGAAATTAGTCAAATTTAGTGGCATTTTGAACAATTTTGTTAAGTGAAAGTGCACAAACGAAATACTCATGAAGAAATTAGCGTATCGTGTATTTACTCGTTGCCGCCGAATCTCATTTCATGAGCTTAAGTGATGAGACCACCGCTTTACCCAAGAGCCTGACATGATTTATTGACGACTTATGACTGATGACTAATTATAATTGATTAAAACTGATTTAAAATTTGATTATTTTATTTTTATTTTATAGGAAGGCAAACAAGCAGACGGATTTCCTGATGGTAAGAAATTCATGAAGCTAGAGACACCAAAGATAGTAATGGTGCGTTGCCAACCTGATGTCAGGATGTTAGGCCTCGAACAAAAGTAAGTTTAAAATTTGATGCAATTTTCTACTCGACTTATGGCAAAATACTAACGTGAAGGCCAAAACCTAAAGAAATAAAGAAAAAATGTGGTTGTTCGTTACTGTCAATATAAACTATTTTTAAAGTTATTTTAGTTGTAAAGCTGTGATGAAGCTGTAAAAAGCGAAACTGGTTGGCTTACGTGTGAAATAAAGTGTGCTGTGAAAAAATACACGTGCTATTTGGGAAGCTTTTTTTTATGATAAAGGTAGGCAAACAAGCAAACTGATTTCCTGATGGTAAGAAATTCATGCCGCCTAGAGACATCAAAGGTAATGGTGCGGTGCCAACCTGAGGCCGGGATGTTAGACCTCGAGCAAAAGTAAGTTTACCGGTTACCTTACCCTCAAGGCAGATGGTCTATTCTGCAAAGGAGCCCGGACCAACACTAGGATTAAAAGATGATAATCGTTTCTAAGCGCAAACGTTGATTTCAAATATATTTTATTTATCAAGGCAGTTACAACATATATAATGCTCTACCTGCATTCGTTGTAGACATTTTAGATTAATACGAATGGTACCATAGTTTATACCTGCAAGGCCGTATAATCCTTCCTTGCAGCTGTCGCTACCATATCTCACTACCAATCGTTCCATCCTTGTCCAAAGCACACGTTTGTATACAAAGGAACTAGTGTACTCTGCCCGACGCAGTCGAGAAAAGCTTCATTGTACCGAGAATTCCTTTTGAAAAATTTAACGACGACATTTTGAACATTTTTGTTTTCCTTTTAACGACGCCTTGAAGAAATATTGAGCCATATTAGCCTAAAAGTGTTCTGCGATATTTATTTTTTTATAATCTTGGAAGGCAAACCAGCAGAAAGATTTCCTGATGGAAAGAAACTCACGCCGCCTAGAGACACTAAAGGTGGTAATGGTGCGTTGCCAACCTGAGGCCGGGATGTTAGGCTTGTGCCTCTGCCTACCGCTTCGGGGAAATGGGCGTGAAGATACTTTTTTTATTAAAAATATATTTTACATATATCTTCAATCAAAGTCTTTAAGGGGCTAGGCAGAGAGTATCGAGTGCCAAATCTCACAATCCTGGCATACCTGCCTGGCTTCCTCCGCATTCATTACCCTTTTTATATATGCCGCCGGTGTTGGAGACTTTTGATACCATCCTCAGATAATACCCGAGCGATTTGATCGTGGAATGACAACCTTGGCCTCCCTGGGTACCTACATCCATCCACAATAGCATTGTATATCTGCTTCGTCAATATTTCGTCTGACATTCTATCTAAACGACCGAGCCAGCGGAGCGAAGCTTTCTCATTTTAACACAAACATTTTCATTCAATCCCACTCTTTCTCGAATCTCACTGTTTAAAATGCGATAAGTGGGTGATACACCACATATTTTCTGTAGCGCTCTCATTTCGACCGCTTTTACCCTACTTTTAAGTTTTTTAACATTCCCAACTTTCTTTTCTATACAACAACGTTGGGATAAGCACAGAATTATGCAATACGAATCAAACCTCGACTCAAAACCAACAATCTCGATAAAATATACTATATAACATAAAATAGTTAAGTGTAATACGAACTTAAGTATTTCTTTTGAACATTTCGTATTACCCACGCCTTCATAATCTCGACAATACAGAGCCCATATTAATCGTAGCTCAAAGTACCTTACGATATTTCTCTAGAACCTCCGTTCTCACATTTATGGGTCATAAAAACATATACAAGTAGGCTTTGTAAGCGTTTTTTCATGCACAAAAGCTAACAAAATCTTACGTAAGGAACGAATACATTTTGATGTATATTGTAGCAGTTCTTTTTCCTTCCACTTATCTTTGCAAATCGTAATAAAGATAGACTTTTTTTTAAATTACTAGGAAATTGTTTATATTTTTATTCATTTCTCCATATTGTTTTTACAGATTTGTAATATGCTAGTGGTCGCCCATTGGTCGAAATTCGACCATAATAAATTTTAATATCTTGTTGATAGTAACGACATCTTCATTTCTCAAGACCAACTACTTTGTTTCCAAACTTTTTAGTGCGCCATCTGTGATCTTTTAGCGTTATCATCAATATATATTTTGTTTGTGTGTGTCAAATGCATGGTAGTTTACCCACACTACTGTTTTATTTATTGATTTTATGTACTTTATAAGCATTATTATTGAAAAATATTAGCGTTCTGCGCTTCTCCTACACATAATATACATACATACGTTTGACCGCCTCGTTGGTCGAGTGGCTAGAGTACACGCCTGACTACACTGACCAACCGCGAGGCTCAGGTTCGATTCCCGACGGGGGCAGGCATTTGTGTGATGAACATTTAAATGTCTGCATTTCCGGGTCTGGGTGTTTATTAAATTTATTCTAGTATCTATATAAGTATTTCTATGTATTAGTATCGTTGACTAACACCCATAACACAAGCATATAATTTGCTTACTTTGGGGTTAGTTTCAATTTGTGTTACTTGTCCAGGGATATTTGTTATTTATTATTATTATTACATAATATGCTACATATAATGCATTTTTTTATAACTATAGTACAATTTTCGTAAAAAAGGAGTCCAAATTTTTGGCATCACGTATTAATATTAATATATTAATGCAAATAACGAGATGATAAAACAATTATAAAATGTTCAATAGCGGTTGCAAAACCTTTTCTTAATATAGATAAGTATCATCTCAATTACGCTGGCTTTCAAGCAAAAACATCCGCATCGAAAACGTCTCCTCGTTTAGGAGCTACGATGACACAGGCAGACACACACAACACGTCAAACTCACACCACCCCCCCGCGCACCCCTCTTATTCTAACTGGGTTTAAAAATACGTCAATAGTCAATCGGTGTTTGGCGTTGACTGCGAGAGATCTCGAGTTCGATTCCAGTTCAGTAGGGTTACTCTTGAATCTCGATATCATGCGAATTGGAAATTGGAATCGTATATGTCACTTTAGGTACTTTTGAACACATAATTAGGGGATTGTTAACATTTAGTTACAAATAAATTCGACGAATAGGATAAAATAATTTACTATTTACTATTAACTAAATGGTAATAATTCGCCAGTATTGTGTTCAAGAGTACCTAAAATGACATATTCGATTTCAACTTCAAATAATGCATGAATCGAGCTTCGAGAGTAACCCTACAGGCAACTTAAAAATGTGTCTTCAAGAAGCGATAAGAGCGCCATTGTGCACCAAATATTATCAGTGAAAGAGTGTGTATTATTTAAATAGTTGGTGCATAATAAAAACTAAGTGTATTCATTCGTTTATGGGTACGCAACAAAAAAAAACGGGTTGCACTCCGGGAGTGCCGGCAGAAGTGAAAACTTCAATATTAACATTGTGCATTTTTGATATTTTGGAATGGTTAGGGAATAATTTTGCACGAATTGCTTTAATTATCAGTATGAAAGTACTATCATTTATGTGGTAGAATACAATATTCATTTATTGCGCTATCGTACACAAACATGACAACACGAACATTCGCGCAAGTTAGAACGCCCTGCGCTGTCTTACGAATTTTCATATTACGAAATTTCAGGTCACGTGTCCTGACGCGAGTTTAGAAGTTTTTACCCATTCCAAAAATGTACGCAACGCCGCTAAAGAAGTTTTCACTTCAAAACATGCCGATACAGTGGTGGCTGGAATAATGAGGTTACCGAGCAAGAACTCTACTACTATAAATTTTAAAGAAAAAAAAAATTTCGCCCCAGACAGGATTTGAACCTGTAACCTTTCGTCTCAAGCCGACGAATGCTCTAACCAATTGAGCTACTGAGGATTCAAGTCCTGTGGCGAAATTTTTAATTCCTTTCTAACCCGTTAACGCGGGTAGTTATGTCCTATAGCTACACAATTCTGAGTACCCACCAAATGAGTTCATCATTACAGATGAAATTCACATTTTACAATGGCCATAACTTTCGTTTCTCGCAACGTATTTTTATTTTAACACTTGCCCTGTGCTTGGGATAAATTTTCTATAAATTTTAAAGAAAGAAAAAAAACTCTACTACTACTATCTTGCCTGACTCATTACGCTAGTAAAGAAATCCGTATTCGTCGAGTGTTTTTTCGTCGGTCGGAGTGAACGGTAACAACAAGGGCAATAAGATTGTAAAAATTATTATAGTAGTTTTTTTTTATGATATTGGAAGACAAACAAGCAGACGGATTTGTAAAATCAGATCGGTTGGTAAACAATCACGCCGCCTATAGACATCAAAGCTAATGGTGCGTTGCCAACCTGAGGCTGGAATTTTATACCTAGAGCAAAAGTAAGTTTACCAGCTACATTACACTCCAAACCGGAACACGTCAACAGCAAACATGGACGTTATGGCGGCTGGAAAAGGCAGAGCGGTAGCAACAACTCAGACGAGTCGCTGCGAAACTCTACCACCTAGTAGTATGTCACGGTGTTAGTGATGGAAAGCCTATGCTCGCCTGTTACAAGCTGGCAGAAAGGCAGATGGTTTATTTTCATAATAAAAAAAAATAGACACATGTTTACATATTTGATTCCATATGATTTTCCTTAACCGCATCCAATATAAACTGTCAATATTTGTAATCTGTTTCCATGGACGATAATATAGTGAATTACGCAAGCAGCATTAATACAGATTCATGGACACACGGGAAAATCTAGTCTATATTTTATATTATCCACTAGCCTGTACCTGCCAATTCGTTCACGACTATTTGAAGCCAATGCAAATCTGATTTAAATTAATAAATCGACATCAAGGGGGACCTTAGACCGGCAGGAGATGCCCTTCGGGTGTTCTTCTCAGGCCGCCTTCCCATCTGCCCACTCTTGCCAGTACTCAACTTCTTATATCTTCATCTTTTTGACCATTTGTCTCTATTTTGTATTTAAATTTTTAACTTTTAATATTTTTTCGCAGACTCTCTTCCCTCTTCTCTCTCTACAAGTCTCTCTGCCTGATTCTCCAGGGACACAGGCGTAAAGTTCTCTTTCATTTTGCATACCTCAACTAAGATGGAACGCATGTAAGATACAGACAAATTTGCGCATTTATATTGGTATTGCAAAGTGGAAATATTAGCTTCAATAACTGCAAAATCAATTATTCTCTACGTTTCGAATTTTAAGTTATTATTTTTATACTGAGTGTTGTTATTTGTAGTTGTTTATATTATCTGAACTGCAAAACTTACAGTTTGAAATATAATTACTTAAAAAGCATATATTATATATTAAATAAAAAAAACGAACTACGCTTTCACCAAGTAATTACAAATACAACAACGTTTGTAACTTCTAAACTATAAAACTTATGGCCTGAAAAATACGATTATCTATAAAACAAATAATACAAAACAAAAAAAAATCTATATGTATGAGACAAATTTCTATTAAAATCTCTTTATTTTTTTGATAATTGTATAATTTTGTTTCGTGTCAGCATGACATTGTACATTAGTATTGAACTCTATTTTCATTCGTTTGACATTTTAACTATAGATTAAAGTAATAGCCCTGTGTCGTCCCTTGCTCATTTGCAGAATAGACCATCAGCCTTCCTGCCAGGCAGCACGAAAAACGGGAACATAGGCTTACCGTCACTAACACCGTGACATCTGACTAGGTGGTAGAGTTTCGCAGCGACTCGCCCGGGTTGGTACCACCGACTTATTTATTCCTGCCGCCATAACGTCAGTACTTGCTGTTGACGTGTTCCGGTTCGGAGGATAAGAAAGAAAGAAAATTATTTATTTGCGGAATATGTGTGTAAATGAGATGTTACAAAAATATTTAATTATATCAACATTTTCTACCATATTTTGGTGTGCAAATATTTTAATGTTAATAAAAAAAAAATTATTTAATTACATTCACTTAAACTTTTAAGCCAATAATTTACGTTTATAACTAGTTTAATTATTTGAAAAATTAAATTATTTATTTGCCGAAAATGTGTGTTAAAATCTTTAACAAAAGATATTTGTTAATTCCAACATACTCTAACACATTATGGTGTGCAAATATCTTTAAAATTATACAAATTTATTATTAAGATTTATAACATATTACGTTTTAAATATTCGTACAAAATTTTAAAATATAATTAGGTTTAATCCTAACTAACATACGCTACCACCGTTTCCAAGCCTAGCCAGTCAGGAGAAGAAACGGCGAAACAAACTCCTCGGCAACCAAGGTAGGGTAGCTAGGTATATTGAATTTTGTATTTCTTTGGTAAGTTTTCAAGGATCTTTAGAAACACGAGTAGACGAAATAACTCTTCAACAAGTAACAGCACACCCCAAGATTGTGACTACATTTATTACTAGAATATTGGCTGACCTGGTGCTCGAACCCTAGACCTCATGGAGCCAAGTCTCAGGCCGGACCGCTAGACCATAGAGGCGATTATTATTTTCTTAGTTTTTTAATTAATCGATACTGATAATTATTCAGTTTTAAAGGCGATAATGCATGACGGAGAAGAATATGGAAGTCAAGATCGAAATCTGAAAGATTTTTGGCAAACGGATCTTTTAGGTTGAAATACAGATATTTTTGTAGATATACAGATGCTAATAACGTTGTTCAGCAAATGCAATCATAATACGCAGATTACAGTTTAAAAAAGATATGATTTATACTGTGAGAAATGAGCGAATAAGATGACGACGATGGATGAGGTACGAGATGCTCGTGGCCTTGAGACACCACAGGTGTGTCGCTGTCCTGGGACTTTGATGTTAGGTCTATCTTGCAAGTCTACGAGCTACCATACCCTCTTAGCCGGAACATAACAGCGTCATAATATAAGCAGCAATACCTAAGAAGTTGGCAAGGTACTGAGCAGCATTCTACCATCAATGGTCTAAAAGGTAATGACCAGTTTCGCCTCTGTTCAATTTAACAAGTTATCGCAAAACTCTACCACTGAATCATGGCTACGGTGTTAGTTTAAAAATCACACTATCGTCTCACACAAGTTGCTAAGTAAAGTAATATATAAATATATCTGGACAAATTACATTAATTAACCCAACTTCGAAGCAAGCAAATTGTATATACCGATACTAATACACAAAATTACTTTAATCGTTACTGGAACAAATATAATAAACACCTAGACCCAAAAATACACCCAAATACCTGCTCTCATCGGAAATCGAAACCCCGTCTCATGGTTGGGTTTTGGAGTTAGACGTGTTAGCTAACCCCACAACCAGCGAGGAGGTCAAAGTAGTGAAAGTAAGAAAGTAAGTCCAAAAGTTCCTGGCCTATATTCTTCAATAAAAAAATAAAAAACGAGTAAAATAAAAAGTAAAATGAAAAACAGCTTAACTTTTTTTAAACACATTCACAAAGCTAAAACGTTGCACGGCTCATTAAGTAGCTCCCATATACATTTTCTTTAAATTTAAAGCACCTGCTTCAAGCAATTTAGCGACCTCAATCTAAAAGAGAGCGACCATTTGCTCTCATAAAGTTCCAACGCTCCTACGGAAGCGAAATCTCGGTGCCCCATTACACCAATTCGTTTTACTAACGATATATTAAAATATGAAGTTTTACTCGTATGTTTATAACGTAGTTACGTTATGATTAAAATGTATGCAGCTAATGTTAATTGTATATTTAGTTGTTTAGTATTTTCCCTCGTGTTGGTCTGGCTCCCCTGAGTAGAATTGCCTGTTTTAATTACTATATTGAGTATCTAATGCCACCTTTATATGCCAATATTTATTTTGTACACATAACTGATTATAATTAAATGTAACAAAAGTAATAAGGGCTCTGGAGTTGTTTTAACAAAATATGTTAAGCTAGATATCCATACTGATACCATAAATGCGAAAGTCTGTCTGTCTCTA
>NJDC01005418.1:23227-39934 GCA_002245475.1 Calephelis virginiensis
AGTCTATTTTAAATATACTTGCTTTTAATATGTTATATTATATCGTGCAGCTTACATATTTTCTTAAATTTTTAGGAGTACGTTTTTCATTTTAACTTTTAAGTAGCCCATCTTAAATTTATTGTTCTCGAGGAGAAACGTATACTTATTACATAACTAGCTGCTACCTGCGGCTTCGCCCGCGTTTTCACAGAAACCCGGTGTGCGATCGGGATTAAAAATAGCCTATATGTTAATCCAGGTCACAATCTATCTGTCTTCCAAATTTCAGACATATCCGTTCAGCCATTCGAGCGTGAAAGAGTAACAAACATCCATACATCCATACTTACAAACTTTCGCATTTATAATATTAATAATAGGATTTTTGAGATACTCGATTGTTTTTTGTCCATAATAATTGTTGGCAGTGTGTTCAAGCAATCTTTTGTTTTTAGAGATTCTAGTATTATAGTCATATGTTTTTTGTATCTTGTAGTCTTCGTTGTAACAGTTTTCTATTATGTTTAAATATTCAACTTTACAGTGAACAGGAAGAATTTTATAAACTGAGAATAATCTGTCATAATCATGTTTACATTTTTCTTTGGTTTTTCTATCTACTAAATACTTAATTATCCTAGTTTGTAGCTGCTTTATTTGATCTAAGTATGTCTTAAAGATACTAATATATTTTCTCTCGATGGCTACAAAACTCCTAGAACAGAGTTAGAGATTTTTATTTCTTTATTTTTATGATATTGGAAGGCAAATTTACGCCATCTAGAGACACCAACGGTGGTATAAGTGCGTTTTTAACTAGGGTCCGGGATGTTAGGCTTCGAGCAAAAGTAACTTTACTGGCTACCTTATCCAAACCGGATCACCTTGAACACGGAGAAAGTGTTGTAGCAAAAATTGAAACTTAGATTTCGAACATAGTGAGCTCATGGGTTATAAAGAGTAAGTATTGGGTAAAATAATAGAATATTCAGAATTATTGTAACAAGCTCGGAGTTTTGGCGCTATCGAGAGATAAGATGGTCGAAGTTTTTCATAATTATTGAATTTTATGTTGATATTGAGTGAAAATAGTCAATTTTGGTGGCATTTTGTATTTTTGTTCAATGAACTTTCACTGAACAAAATTCCACAAAATTTAGGTGGGAATTAGATTAATTTTGTTCAGGGAAAGTGCACAAATGAAGTAATCATGAAGAAATTAGCGTATCGTGTATGTCCTCGTTGCCACCAAATCTCATTACATGAGCTTGAGTAATGAGGCCACCGCTTTACCCAAGAGCCTGACATAACTTACTAACGAGTGACGACTTATGACTGATGACTGACGACGACGACGACGAATGATGACTTATGTGCTTCGGCTATATTCGTGAAGCTTCGGAAATCCGAATGTATTTTAAAGATATCTATATAGAGTTGTTATTACATAATCATTTCACTTAAATTTATATTACGACAGCCAATTCAAAAATAAGTATATAGTGTAAAAAAGTTAAAAGTGTAAAGCCGAAGCACATAATTTGAATAGTAGTAGTATAAAGTGCATTTCTTTGTAAAGATACGGATCATAAATAAAACTTGAACATCAATATCACCGATTAAAATATTTCCTGAACCTTAAAACAGAATATGAACAATGGATCCCGAACGCTTTGTTACACGAAACAAGTCTTTATTAAAACCTGCGATCCACTTATTACACTCCATAAATTGTTTCCCTTATTCTACTTATTCAATTATGCGCCTTTAGCATATTTTGTACGAATAAATTGCTATAAGAACTGTGGGAAGAGACGACAACGTTTCTTTTAGTTTAGAATAGAGGGCTTTCTTTGTTTTGATATCAGATACAAAAAATATTTCATACTAGGTACTGTTAAAATCAGTATAAAAAATGTATCCCCCATTGTGTGGTCATCGCACGCCTGTACAGGTCGACCAACATTGCTAATACTGTTTTATGTTAATTATTGTCAGGACAAAGTTTTAATAAAAAAATAACTAGGAAAATAGCAAGGCAAACAGTTCGCCAGGTCGGCTAGTCTATAAATATAAATCCAATTCCTATTTGGCGTAATTATCGCATCATCCCTGAACGAATGGACCAATTTATATTTTTTATGATATTAGAAGGCAAACAAGCAGATGGATTACCTGATGGGAAGAAATTTACGCCACCTAAAGACACCAAAGGTGGTAATGATGCGCTGTCAACCTGAGGCCGGGATGTTAGGCCTGGCGCAAAAGTAAGTTAACCGGCTACCTTACTCTCCAAACCGGAACCTTAATGACGATATGGCGGCAGGAATAGGTAAGGCGGTGGTACCAATCCGGGTGAGTTGCTGCGAAACTCTACCACCTAGTCAGATGTCACGGTGTTGGTGACGGTAAGCCTGTGCTCGCCATTTACGAGCTGCCTGGCAGGAAGGCAGATGGTCTATTCTGCGAAGGAGCCCGGACCAACACGGGGAAAATTAATTTTGCTTTTTTAGTTAATTAATTTCAAGATAATTCTTATGACGAGAAAAACTGGAAAAATTGCAGGGAAAATGAGAAACACAATGTTTTAATCCATACAAACTGTTAGTAGCTGTTAATATCTATGCGATACGAAGTTCGCTGGTTCGGCTAGCATGTATATGATTAAATTATTCATTTGTTTTATTTATTATCAGCATTTACAATATTGTTACCGTTTTCCTAATTTAATATTATAAGTTTCTATACTTCTTAACGTCGGTGCTTGGTGGAATTCCATTGTTGATACAATTTATTTACAAACACTTGTACTTTCCAGAACATATTTTTACTTTTTATTTTTCTAGTTTAGCCAATCGTTAGTTTAGTTTATTTTTATTTAGTATATTTTGTACGAATAAATTGCTATAAAAACTCTGGGAAGAGACGACAACGTTTGTTTTAGTTTAGAATAGACGCTTTCCTTGTTGAATTGATTGAACCCTGGAGTAATTAACTTCTTGTTTATTTATAAGACGGTTCATGTTTCCTTAGCCGGAGCCGTAAACATAGTTGTAAGTTCAAGGCGACCCTGATGTATTTTCAGATAACTCGTGTCCATCAATCATCAATTTTGTGGACCCATGAAGTATCTAAGAATTATATTTATATTTTTATTAATTATATTTGTATAATATATTTGTTGGAGCCGACTCCTAAAATGACTGCTGGTTATGATTTACCTTACAATGTCCTCATCACCTCGCGCAGTGGAAGCCTTATACGAGGGAAGATGGTAGTAGGAAAGGAAATGTATGTAATAATAGTATGGTTGACTTCCCTGCTTGGCCTCCGCTCCGAATCTGCACCGAAGGCCCTTGCTTGTTGACACTTGATTCACACGCCGACGCGTGGCATACAACAAAACTAATTTCCGAATTCACAATTGTTTTGTTCGAATCACATTAAATATGTATCCTGTTGTCCCAAGACCACGTCCGAAAGTCACGTTATACTAATACACCGAAATTTTGTAGTGTTGACTGAATCACCGCACTGTCTGCCCGAAGCAGGTTAATTATATGATTATATGCCGTATAACCTCAATCACACCGATATGATAAGAGATTAAATTAGATTAAATTTTCCAGAGCCACTGACAGAGCTGTGAACCGTAAGACATGGCGCGAATGACAGTTTAGACATTTGACATCTGGCAATGGATGTATTTTCCATTAATTGCAAATTAATATTTTTTCCAAGTGCAAAATATACCGAACAATATACTTATATTTATAAATATTATTCTTATATACTCCATAACAAATATGTTTTATGTGAGAAGTCAGCAAACAAACACACGACTCGGCTGATGGTAAGAGACAACAGTGGCCTATAGACACCATATATGTTACAGGTGCGTCGCTGTCCTAAGGCAGGATGTTTGGCCTGTTGTGCAAGTCTACCGCCTACGCCACCCACCATATTAGAGCAACACGGAGTCATCATGGCGGCACAAATAGGCAAGGTGTTGGATCCCTACCCGGACTAGTATTTGGATTATTCAAATACCTATTATGACACTCTCCTGCAAAGGTGAATCCACACAGTCAATTGGCATTTTGTTTAGTTGAATTTACGTGTATATCAACTTATATATGTCGGAGCGAAAACACATCCTATCTACTGTCCGATACATGAGCCGCCGGGCTGGTAGCCCGTACAACTTGTGGGCGTTTGGATACTAAAGAACTTAGAAATATCAGAACAAAGCCGTAACACGTGATCCACTCGATCCTGATGTCCACACGCTATCATTCAGTACTCTTGCACTAGTAGCGTATGCCTTTCCATTGCCAAGCAAACCATCGTGGATCGTCATAGGAATAAGCATTCCACTATTACAACAAAAGTAAACCCCCGAAGGGGAAGGTAGAGCTCCAACCCCGCTCTTCCCGCGTGAGTGCCAACCAAATAATGCACCCCCCGAATGACCCACAACCCGGGCCCTAGATCATAATTGAATTAACGATTACGATCTAGAATTATCTCTTTGCCATCCTATGACAGGGAGAGACCTATTACCAGTGGCAACCTCCGTACTATACAGTGGTCCGAACACTGCAAGGCGTTCACAAAGAATGCCTCGCGATGCATGCTCGCTTTGACTTATATAGCCGTAGCGGCCGACAAACAAGCTGATAAGACAACACCTGCAAGCGCACCTGTTACTGCACGTGGTGTTTACTTGAAGCCTTTGTATGCCAATCTATATTGCGCTAGTTACTACGTCAACTATAGTAATAACCAAAGTATATAAGCCACGCATACGACCTTGCGACATATAAATAACCGACGTTACGTTTGTAATGTTATGATAAAGCATCACCCAGACGGTTGTAATCATGCCCCAATCACGTCTTCCACAAAGGTGACCTTGGTGGAAACGTTGTATGAAACAAATCAAAATTCGAATTAAATCTACGTTCCACACGGATGCAAGCCAATGTTTACAACCAATGTTTTAATCCTTGTGGTCGAACCCCTACAATAGTAGAAGATCCGAACCTACATCGACTTACACCGAGTTGCTAATTGAATAAAACATATTTTATAATCAAGTAAGCAATATATTAGCGATCTTATTTTTGCCTTGATCTTATGGTTGCCTAAACAAATCCTTTACCTAATATTTTTAATTAAAAAAAAATGTTTTTCATGTTGCCAATTTTTTGTCAGGCAACCCTATACATCAATATAGATTGTAATAAAAATTGTTATAAAACTGCACATATGTTGATATATTTTTTTTATCTGCTCCCGTGAAAGTAACTAGCACCGACAAATATCTGTTCATACCTGGCAATCCAGATAAATAACAGGCAAGCCAATTTCTGCAAGTTCGTATTGTACCTACTTTAAGTCGGAATAAAATCTTAAAATATCCAGGATTTTTTTTTGCAACTCATTTTTAATATATTTTCTGATATACCAAACTTACTATAAGACCGGTTTCATCCTATTATCAGCTCGGTGTAGGTCGACCTAACTTCGGATCTTAGACTATAATAAAGTATTGGAAGATCTTAGACCTTATCTCTTAATAAATACCTTACACATCTCATGCACTGACCAAATCAAAAAATAAAAATGAAAATGACCGTTTTTAAAATTACAAATAAAAATATCCCAAAAAAAATCCCTTCCCTTTTGCGTTCTCCCATTTGGAGAGTTTCGTTTAGTAGAGATGTTTATTCTCCGAGGTATTCTTTTGACTTCAGTTACAAAAGCAAACATACACGCAGGCATAAAAATGTTCTAGTCTAACATATCGATTACGTGGTCCTGCCGCCCTTTCTTGAACTTGGCTTCATGAGGTCCTGGATTCGATTCCTGTATTGGGCAAAAACAAAAATGTATTTTTTTCAATAAAAACAACGTTGCCCGAGATTGGATATGTGCCCGATGGGCGATAGGTTTGATATATATATGATAGGTTTGCCATTTATGACATTCTGGGACATAGTCTTCGGCTAGTTGTGGATGGATTGGTTGTATCTCTGCCTATTTCGAGAATACGAGTGTGTGGTACCTTTTTCTTTTTTCTATCTAACACATGGTTAACAATTTGTCGTAGGTAAGGTTCCATCTAATCTAACTTACTGCTGCAGCGAGATAGACCAGTAATTTCAATTACAATTATTTCAGTTCCCATATAAATAACTTAGTTTTTACAATAATTTCAATTCCCGTATAAATAACTTAGTTTTTCTTTGACTACTTCTAAGATCTTCTAAATTTTTCGATCTCTTATTTTGTGATAAGTTTGTTAATGAGCACACGGCTCACTAGATGGTAAGAGATAACCGAGATAGACACCATAGATGTTGTCGATGCGTTACTGTCTAGTGGCCATAGTGTTTGGCATATTGTACCAGTGTTCTACTCTTCTAACTTCTTTTCTTTGATAACCTTCCACTGTTTGCCTTTATTTACAGTACTTTGTAAAAACATGATTATACTGTTCTTGAATGTTATCAGAAAACTTTACAGATTATTTTTATTACAAGTAGAAAAAAATGAGAGGCCCCGTTGAGACCCTTTAGTTTCCACTTCTGTGTTGCTCCGAGGTCTTCAAACCTCTGAATTCGGATCTGTATATTCTGTTCAAAAGACTCGAACTAACACAGGGAACAACATCCATTTTTTCTAGTAATATTCACTAGTGACATGTTTTATTAAAATTTTATTTAAAATCTAGTCGTTGATTTGACTAAATTAATCATTAATTTGTTAGAATTTGTTTATTTTAATTTATTATTACACTTACTAGTTATTATTTAAAATAATATTGTTTACGATAAAGTATTTTCGAAGAGTTATGTAAGCTAAGTTGTTTTGAATAACGTCCGGTAGTCAGAGGCGGGGATGGTTGGAAGGAGTAACGCACTGTGGCGGGGTAGGTAGATAAAAGGCTAGACTCGTCACGCGCCACGATGTCACCGAAACACGCGGCCGGCAAGCCTCAGGCCAGTCTGGATCTACTTCCAGACTGGCTTAGGAAATGGCGGCTGACGGTGAATGTGACTAAGACGCAGGCCCTAACACCTAGGCGAAGTAAAGGCCTACCGCTGCTTGAACTCGGCGGTCAAGAGATTAAGTGGTCCCGTAAGGTTAAATACCTCGGGGTCACCATAGACACCGGATTGACTTTGAGAGCCCACGTTGGGGAGACGATCGGGAAAGCGCGCGCGGCGATGTCTGCTCTGAGCCCTGTGCTCTCCTCGCGACTCCCTCTGAAGACGAAGCTGGGATTGTACAAGACGAACGTCAGATCCATACTGACGTACGCCTCCCCAGCATGGTACAACGTCATCTCCAGTACCCAAAAGAAGAACCTGCACTGCTTCGAGAACGCCTGCATCAGAAGATTAACCAACGCACCGAGGTACGTTAGAAATAGGCTCGTGCTGGGCTTCCCCCCACGGGGTTCCACCTGGTAGGGCTGATCGCACGGGGTGACATGAAGATCAAGAGTGGTGCTAAGGGGAGGGCAAAACCACCGGACTAGACCCAGGGAAGAAATTCCCCACCCATTGACCTGGCTGTTCTTACAGCCAGCGGAAGATACCAAGGATAAGGGGCTAACGCCCCGGCACCTTTTCCCTGCCTCCTTACAGAGGCGACAGTTTACGACAGCCACGAAGAGGGGCACATTTGCTCGAGACTCCGAAGCGGACATAACTTGTGGCTGGCCTCCTGTTAGTTGTTAACTAACTCCGAGTACTGAGTATCCATCAGTTTGAGATAAGTATTTCTTTAATGTTAAATAATAGTATTGAATGTAAGCCACTTGAGTAAATAACGGATTACATTGTATTACAAGATATTTTACTATTTTTATTGGCTTTAATATATTAAATTAATATATTAAAAATACATAACATTGCATTTTGACTTTCTTTTTTTTAACTTGTATCAGAGCTTTAAGTTTCGTATAAACCAGACGAAAATAGCTCCGTCTAATTTGGAATTGTATTTCCAGTATCGCTGGCAAAAATAACTATCGGGATATTAAATTAAGACTTTCAACCCTTTTCCTGCTATTTGATACCAATTAACTGAATCGCTTTGTCTGTCAATTACCACTTTAAGTTATTAAATATAGCGAGAGTTTTAAGATGTACCTTTTTAATTATTTTATCATTAATGACATTTTGAATCTCTTGATGATATACCAAATAGCCAATCAGAATTATCCCTGTAATTATCCCTGTGTTGGTCCTTGCTCCTTTGCACAATACCTAGACCATCTATTTTTTTGCCAGGCAGCTCGTAAAATACGAGGATAGGCTTACCGTTACTAACACCGTGACATCTAGGTGGTAGAGTTTCGCAGCGACTTGCTGGATTGGTACTACCGCTTGACCTATTCCTGTCACCATAACATCAATGCTTGCAGTTGACGTGTTTCGATTTGGAGGGTAAAGTAGCCGGTAAACTTTCTTTAGCTCGAAGGCTAACATCCCGGCCTCAGGTTGGCGATGCACCATTACCACCTTTGGTGTCTTTAGGTGGCGTGAATTTCTTACCATCAGGAAATCCGTCTGCTTATTTGCCTTTCAATATCATAAAAATAAAGAAAGGAATAATATAACTTATTTTACTTTTATAGGATCAACTGTGACACTGTAACAACGCTTATAAAATGTTAAAAGTAAGGCAATTATATATTCTTCAGGTTGTCGCGAACATTCCTCCATAATATACAAAAACATCACGTCTGTAAAGAGAATGTTGCCAGTCTGTGACAATAGTCTGTAACACACTTTGCTTGCGGGAGGTCAATATTATATGTAACGATTCCTAGACCTAATCATAAAATAAAAAAATAATTTCCTTTTAACTACAAGCCCCAAATAGTGAAAGATATATATTAAAATACACACACAAACACACACACACAACACAAACAAATAAACACACATACACCCGCACGCACACACGCAAGTCCGCATATATGCAATACAAGCTGTTGCCCGCAGCGTTGCCCGCGTGGTCCCACAGGAACATTGTTTTGAGAAAAACGATCCTATCCTAGTTACCCTCTATGTCTGTGCCAAATTTTTACGTGAAGAAGTAACAACCAATCACACAAACTGTCGTATTTATAATATTAATAGAATAAGTGAATAAATCATAGTCCAGAGAGTTGGCAAGCAGAAGTGGCAATGGGCAGGCCACATTGCTCGCAGAACCGACAACCGCTGGGGAAGAAAGGTTCTCGAGTGGCGGCCATGCACCGGAGGATGTAGTGTTGGACGACCTCCCACCCGGTGGACTGATAATCTGGTTGAAGTCGCTGGGGGTCGCTGGATACAAGCGGCTGTTGACCATGACTTGTGGCGCTCTTTGGGGGCGGCTTTTGTCTAACAGTGGACGTCCTCTAACTGGTAATGCTGATGATGATTAATAAATCGAAATAATAATTACGAGGGCACTACCTTCTGTAAGTGTATCACTTAATTCAATTGAACTCGTCGTTTTTATTTGGTAGGTACAACATTTGTTACACATGAAACACATCAACAGTTAAAATTTATACTTATAACAAAATAACATGTCCTGACAGACTGACTGATTTATCATCGCCGAGCAAAAGCTGTTGGAGTTAAAGCCATGAAATTTAGCGAATATGGTCTTTTTATTGAGTAGACACCCATTGTGGACGGAATTTTGGAAATTCTACGCCTAAGGGGGTTAAAAGTTTGTATGGAAAACCGTAATTATTTAAGTTAGAAACATAATACTTTATGTTTGGACTACTTATTAAAAATGAGTAGATACGTATTTAAGCGATTCTGGAAATTCTGCCCCTAATGGAGTAAAATAGGAGTTGAAAGTTTGTGTGAAAGTCCTTATTATTGTGCTATGCATAGTAAATTTAATCTATATAATATATCTAATATAATAAAATCTATACTCAGTGTTACCTGCCACACGAGCAAAGCGGCGAGTAACAGCTACTAAATTATAATACCTAATATTTGAAAATCACATCCAGTAATAAACAATTACAGACTTTGAAAACATCTAAACATTAAAGAAAACACATAACAAATCCATTAACAAAACCTGCCTACACAGCATCTTAACTTATAAAACAAAACATGCAGGTAGTATATATATATATATGAATTATTAAAAAAAGTAAAAAAACAACAAAAATATGGTATATCTAAGCAGGTAATAAAAAAAATCTGAGATACTGTCACAAAAAACAAATAGCAAATATCGCTGTACTTATTTATTTCGTATTTGTAGAAAGTTTCATTCAATCTTTCTCGCCCCATTTCTCCATTAGGGTTGATTACCAAAAGTTCTTCTCAGTACTAGTTTACGCTTTGTAAAGAAACTTCCTACAAAATTTCAATCTACATTCAGCAGTGTGGGTTCTCTGTAGATATTCCGCTACCCCATTTGTCACAATCTGAACAGACTTTAAAATCTGTCTACGTGTTTGTCTTGCAATATCATAAAAATATAATAAAAATATGCTTATATAACACTTGATGTTGCCCGCGGCGATTCTCGCGTGGTAAATGGTCTCACAGGAAACATTTTTCGGGATAAAAACTACCCTATGTGTTAATCCAAGTTACCCTCTATGAGTGTACCAAATTTAATTAAAATCGTTCTAGCACACAAATTTTCGCATTAATATTAAATATTAGTACTATAAATACAGTCTCAAATTGGTCAAAAGAATATGCCATAGGCCTGGCGCTTCCAAACCTTATTCATTCTCTAACTGCAAAAAATAATAAAATTAAATGTATTAAATAATAGTACAACATAGGCCTGAAGATGATTTAAAAGCTACATGGATTGAATATTTTTTTTAATTGTTTATTCAGTTTTAGTTATTCTTCAATGTAAAATTGTAGGTGGTTTAATACTAAAAGGGTTGTAAGCCGTTTCAGCGTTTAATTTAGTTTTAAAAACTAAAATCATCGCATTTTGAAACAAAATTAGTTTAGTTAGTTATTTCTTAAGTAAATATGTAGTTTCGAAACTAAGATGAAAAGTGTCAATTTTGGGTGAATAAAAGGCAAATTGGTCCTTTGACCATGATTAAATTTGGTACGGTAATTAATTAAGCGCGATAGCAACGCTTAATCTGGAACTTATATAATATAATTTTGTTCCTTTAATTCCTTTGCATTTAGACAAGCAGGTAGGTGCAATTCCTGATGTTAAAAAACAGACCTCGTGATTAACTTTCATTCGATCCCGCAACTTCTTAATCTCAAACTGAATTTTTTAAGTGAAAACTACTTCAGCGACGTTGCGCACTTTTTTGAAATCACTTCTAAACTCGCGTCAGGGCACGTGACCTGATCTAAAATTCGTAAAACGGCGCAGGGCGCTTGCGCGAATAAGACGTCGCAAGGCGCATGCGCGAATATTCGTGTTGTCATGTTTGTGTACGATAGCGCAATAAATGAATATTGTAATTTACCACATAAATGATAGTACTTTCATACTGATATTTAAAACAATTAGTGTAAAATTATTCCCTTACCATTCCAAAATATCAAAATTGCACAACGTTGATATTAAATTTTTCACTTCGATACCAGCACTTTCGGAATGCAACCCGTCGTTTTTTTTGTTGCCCGACCTGGGGATCGAACCCGGGACCTCAAGAAGTCAAATCCAACGCCAGACCGCTAGATCATATAGGCGATTTAATACAGTAATACGATTTTTAGTAAATCATTGTAGAATTCTACCATTTAGTATATTATACTAGAACTATAATTAACTATCCATTATCTGACCAGTTTATGATCGTTGTAAAACGCTCCCAAAATATTTATTATTAATGACGCAATGTTAATATGGTCTCATGAGCTCTATTAATATCAGAAAAGCCAGTCTCATAAATAACATATTGTGGTAATATCTGACGATTTTAATTAATAATTCCTTCAGAATTTTCTCTGAAACGGCAAATATTTATACGGCCATTCCCTTAAGGGTTTATTTGTTTTAAAATAAGCTTAAACCTTTAATTCTAACGTTTTATATTTATCTCATTCCGATATTAAATTTTTAGATTTGTTAGGTTTCGTAACTCAAAAGGACAAACGCTCTAATAAGATCATTTCGTTGTTCAACTGTCTGTATGTTGTTCAAGAGCCTATTGTAAATAAAAAGTCGAAATCAATATTAAATATAATACAGACATAAAAAACGTACCTATACTATATCTGTGTATATATGTAAAAGAAATTCGTGCTAGTTAAACTATTTACAATTTAAGAACGCCTGAACCGATTTGACCTACCTATTCCTGTCGTTACGTCATGACGTGTTCCGGTTTGGAGGGTAAGGTAGCCGGTAAACTTACTTTTGCTCGAGGTCTAACAACCCGGCCTCAGGTTGGCAGCGCACCATTACCTCCTTTGATGGCTATAGACGGCGTGAATTTCTTTCCATCAGGAAATCCGTCTGCTTGCTGCCAGCAAAAACCAGCCAACGGGGCTTTACATAGTACTAGTAAAACATTCATAAATATTTCACGAATATTACAATTTTCATAGCTTTATCGTAAGGGAAATAAAAGTGGGAGATAGCTAATATATTAAATTAGATGCAAGGCATAAAAACGATAAAGGCTTTATGTTCGTACGTGACAATGATAATAACGGCTGATTTGCAGTTTTTTTGTTTACTGTTTTTTGTTTCCTTGTAGCTCGAATGTGGTGTTTTTGCTATAAATATTACTTTTTATGGCATCACAGAGAAACATACGGCTCTCCTAATGACAATACTATGACTATAAATGTTATTGGTGTGTCTGCCTTGTGGCCGGGATATGAAACAGTGTGCACGTCTACGGCCACCCTACCTTCCAATTCCTTAAAGGTCGATAACGCATCTGTGATACTCCTGGTGTTGCGGATGTCCGTGGGCGGCGGGGATCACTTTCTATTAGGTGACCCACTTGCTCGTTATCGTCCTTTTGTATAAAAATAGACTATGACACTATCATTTTAGCGACAGGAAGACGGTGGATCTATACAGTGCAAGTTGCTGTACAGTATTCTACAACCAGTGGTCATATAAGTAATATATATAAACATAAAATAAAACCTGTGTAATCTATGCGTCATGGAGGCAAATGGTCTCTTCTACACATAAAACTTTATGAGAATAAAAAGATGGAATTCCGGATGATAAAAAGTATACTTCGTCAGTAAACGTAAAGATGGTAATGGTTGCGTGCGGCAGATTCAATAAGGCTCTCACGAAAATAAGTTACTAAATACCCTTTCCTACAAAACGGAACACGAGAGTTAAAACCACTGACGTTATAGAAACAGGAATAAGTAAGGCGAAGGCCCAAATCCTAGTGCGTAATAAGTTTAATATCTGCCATTATCACCAAACAGGAAAACTACAACGGTAAGCATTGACGTTGTGGCAATAGACAAGCGGTGGTCAGAGATTCGGGATTCAGCAGCCTAGGTAAAAGCTCGTATTATTGTTCTCACTATTTAAATGATTCCGCTTTCATATAATCGGTTGATTAATTTGCAAGCAAATAATGGTGTTATCCTTGTAGTATGGGAGGTAAATTTTAGTTTCAGATAATGAGTTTATATGTCAAATAGCGATTTTTTATTAATCAGCTCCAAAAAACACGAAGTTATTAATTCAAGTGTATGTTTTATATGTTTTAAGAATATTCGTTACGATGTTACATAGAAAATAACAAACCGATTTTGATGGTTCTATTTCAAAAAATAGGTTTGAATCCGAGATGCTGAAACATATATCTTGTCATGATCCGAGTAGTTATTTTTTAAGTTATATTATAATGTTAATATGTAAAACAAAAACCCCCTCTTGGCTCCTTTTTACAAAAATTGCGAGGACGAAGGAGTATGAAATTTGGCACACTTATAGCTTATGTGTAGGAGAAGCGCAGAACTCTAATAATAAAGTGTACTAGTGGTCGCCCATTGGTCGAAATTCGACCATTTTAATATCCAAATTTTAATATCTTGTTGATAAGAACGCCATCTTCATTTCTTAATACCAGTTAGAGCGCCATCTGTGATCTTTTATCGTCAACATCAATATATTTGTTTGTGTGTGTCAAATGCATCGTAGTGTGGGTAATGTTTTGTTTAATTATTTAATGTACTTTATAAGCATTATTATTGAAAAATATTAGCGTTCTGCACTTCTCCTACACATAAACTATAAGTGTGCCAAATTTATGCTCCTGCGTCCGCGCAATTTTCGTAGAAAGTAGCCCAAAGTTTTGGCATCACGTATTAGTATATATACATATATATTAAATCGATGATTAAATCATTGCGTATACTACCATATATTTGACACACACAAACAAAAACATTGATAACGATTAAAGATCACATTTGGCGCACTATATTCATAATGTTTGGAAAAGTAGTTGGGGTTGGTAAATGGAGATGGCGTTGTTATTGAAAAGATAATTAACGATATAACCTTTATAATGTTTGAATATTATATTTTAATAATTAATATTAAATAACTTATAATTAAACATTATTATCATCGAATTGGGACCAATGGGCGACCACTAGTTTAGCAATAAGTATAATAGTAACATTTGGGGGATGTTGATAAAATTTATGAGTCTCAAAATCATTAGCTCTCTTTAAGAAAGAATTATCAAATTACGACATGGTGACGAAAGAAAGAAAGTATAGTATATATTTACAAAGTATTTCAAAACTCACGAGATCGACCTCATCTCATCGACCACAAACTTAGCTGTTAATGATCACGCGGCCGGCGGCGGTTGCGGTTAAATGATGAGTACAAATAGTACAAAATAGTCGCCTGCCAAGCGACCGCAGCGCGGAAGGTCGCCGCCCGCACGATTCTACGGGCAGACGACCACTGCCGCGGGAACCGCAAACAGCCGCAGTCGCTGCGGGTGAAAATCGCGTCGTGAAATTTTATCTTACTTTTTGCATATAAATCTACATTTTACGGAATCTGTGGGCCCGCAACCACCGCGGGCGTGAGTAAAAACCGCGCCATGAGTTCTTAGCGTTAGACGATTTTACGCACTACAACCGGTTATGCGTTTTGGCCCTAAGTCTGTGCAATTTCACCACAATCGGTTGAGTCATTTCTACGCGAACACAAAACATGTATATAATGTATACATATTCTACTAACGTTAGCTTGGATTCCATCACAGGAATATTTTTACGTTAGATGTCAGCGAAAAATCACACGAGTCTGGTGACAGTAAGAGGAAAACGTTGGCTATAGAACCCATAGATGTTACAGGCCTATTGTGCAATTCTACCTAATGCTCTTCCTTTTAGACCTGAACATGACAGAGTCATTATGGAGGCAGGAATAGATAAGGCAGTGGATCCTTAACTGGGCAAGTTGCTACACTACCCTTGGTAGAGTTGCTGAACAAACGTACAAACAATATAATACGTCCCACGACGTTAACCTTCTGCTAAAATCTAATCATTTATGAATCAGAATCAGAAAAATCTTTATTCATTTGAACCATACAAGTGGTGCAATTTATTTAGAAACACTTGTACTTTCCACAATATATTTTATTATTTTTTATTTTTATGGTTTAGCCAACCGGTTTCGCTATACAAGCATCATCAGGGCTATATAACAAGTTGTTATATAGTTGTTGGCTAAAATATATTGTGGAAAGTACAAGTGTTTCTAAATAAATTGCATCAAGAATGGAATTCCACCAAGCACCGACGATAAGAAGTATAGAATCATACAAGTGATATTTGTGGGCGTCGACATTTTTTTAAACTACCACCGGATCGGAACGCGGCTACACACTGAGACGATCTGGCGAAAGGAAATCAGCGGGCTTGACTTTTTTCAATAATAATAGTTACAATATACTCATAAACTAGATTAAAAATATAAATTACAATCTTACTTTAACTTAAATAAAAGGTACAACAAATTACATTACAAATTGCAGTGGGAGATTGAAACATCTATCCCCAAGCATGTTCATCTTCCAAATACTCGGAGACCGTATAATACTTAGTCTTTGTGACATAATTTTGCTTTTATATATATTTTAAACTTATTTAAAGGTAGATCTCTAATACCCTAATATGAAACAAAATATAGAAATGTCGTTTAAATTTTGAACTGAATTTATTTCAACTAATGAAAATACCAAATGTTAAAACTATCTAAACCGTATAAGTTATTAAATTAATACGACTTGGTAATGAAATAATTTAACTGTTTTCCACTACGTATTAATTAGCAATAGTTTTAATCCAATATGAATGTAATGTTGCTATAGGTAACTTTAACGGCTTTTGAACACAAAAGTATTTATGTTTATTTGATATTTTCCATCGTCGGCGCTTGGTAAAACTTCCAAATATTCATATTTTTAAAGAAAGAAACACTTGTACTGTTTTACTTATCACTTATAATTTATTAGGTACTTGTTAAATAGTAGCCTACCGGTTTCGCTTATACAGCATCATCAGGGCTAAAACTTAAACTACTTAAACTTAAGTTTTAGCCCTGATGATGCTGTATAAGCGAAACCGGTAGGCTACTAATTACAAAGTACCTAATAAATTATAAGTGATAAGTAAAACAATACAAGTGTTTCTTTTTTTAAAAATATGACTATTTATGTTTGTTACGTTTTCG
>NJDC01005418.1:40485-61149 GCA_002245475.1 Calephelis virginiensis
TTACCATCAGGAAATCCCTCTGCTTGCTTGCCTTCCAATAGCATAAAAAATATTTCACAAAAGTTCCTAGGTCGTTTCTGAACAAAAAAAACTTGTATATTATAGCATCACGATAAAACTATCCCACTAAGTTGGGTTGAATATTTCTACTAGTAGTTTCTAGTAATAGTAAGGGTTCCGAGATAATTAGTGCAAATAAGGTTAAAATCGACAAGCAGAAGCAGAGGTATCTTGCAACGTTGTAAAATCTTAACTGGTAATTTTAGCGCGGAAGATGCGTAAGCTAGCTTGAAATAGAAATGAAAAGGACTTACAGAAAGAGCACCCCAGCCAATAGCTGTCACCACCGTATCATCAGCCAATCTATAATTTGGTGAAGGTAATCTAGCCAGGCCTATGGAACAGGATATAGTTGCTGGAGTCTGGAGCTTCACAATGGCCACGTCGTTGATCAGCGCGTTAGAATCGTAATTTCGATGAATGATTAACTTTGATACTGAATGAGTGATTCCGCCACTTGATTGTCGAGAAGTTCCAAGTACAACACGCCAGGAAGATGGGCTATCACCACTGCGGAAAATACCAAGAACCTGTTATAGGGTCTAGCGGTTCAGTTGGACTTGACTGCATAAGATTTCATTCGAATCCAGGGTTGGGTTAGGTTTTTCCAATTTCATAAAAAAACGTTGCTCGGGATTGGAAATGTGCCTGGTTGGCGGTAGGCTTGCCACCTATCATATTGTGAGACTTAGTGTCTTCGGCTAACCGTGGCTGCCCTGGTCGTGCCTCTGCCTACGCCTTCGGGGATATGGGCGTGAAGATACAATCAAACAGATAATACATACGTTTCCAATAGCTGCTAAAAATGGTAGCCACATATAATCAGCCAAAGGCTAGAGTGTTAGCTTAAGCCTCTTGCGTAAGTTTAAACGGAACATAACATGGAAGAACACTGAAAACGAATATATCAAGTGTTGGTACGAATTGGATAATCCGTCGCAAGAACGAAGTTGAAGAAACCAGCCACGGGTGGGCATTTAAGATTTCTACCTGTTCGCCTTTCAATTTAAAAAAAATAGATATATTTGTTTTTTACTAATAAATACTATTTACTATAAACTTGAATTAATTTATCTAAATAATATTATTAAATTATTTTTAAAAAAAAGTATACGTGTTGTATTGTGGATGGATTGTACTAATTATAAGCTGAAAACTCCAACTATATCCAGCTCCATACAAAACCCACATCTCTCTACCTTTTTAGTAGCAATAATACACACACTAAAAACAACGTACGTTTCGCTTTGAAACGGAAGCATCATCAAGAGAATAATATTGCACTCCTCGAATTTCGAATACTTAAATGGTAATAATAAAAGAGTACAGTGGTGTGTGTCTTGAGTAGAGGTGGATTTATTATGGTTTTTCGGCTTCCGGTAAGTCCAATCCATTTACTACGCACCGTCTTTACAGTTTTGTCGTGCTACATACACATTCTTAGCAGATAATTGCAAATTTTATAATTTTATTTGGATTTAATTGTGTATTTCCACAAAGTAATGCCTTCTTCTTCCAATTACCTAACACATGTTACGATAGAATGATTATTAAATTAATATAAATAATGACTGATGAATTCCTGGAAAAACATTTTTTTCCAAATTTCTAGAGATTGGGAACTGGAAAAAATGCTTAGTGGTATTAAGTTCGTCTTTGTATGTATGTTTTAGTATCTCACAGGATTAAAATAAACAAATATGTACCAAAAGTTGTGTTACCATCATAAAACTGGACTGTTTTAGCTAATCTAGAAATTTGGATTAGAATTCTGCGTTTTTGTGTGAAAAGGGTGTGAGTATAGAGGAAGCAAGGCAGGTTCGCAAGAAACATTTAGCAATTGATACTCTTTGCATACAACGTAAGGGACTTATGACAATATGTATGTATGTAGAATTATCCAGAAATATTGTGGGACTTACTAGTAACAATGAGCAGCAGATAAGACAGACGTACGAGTGATAAGTGATCCCCCACAGGACTGGTACCACCAGATACCTAGATATCCATATTGCATATTACTCATAAACGGATATCTCTCAACCGTAGTGTCTGAACCGCCAACTATCCTGGTTGTACGCCATGTGAACGCTGAGACAGTAAGTGATTGATAACATTTTAACAACCAAATGCAGAAAACTAAACATAAAGAGTATCCTCATTACGAGAATGTTATATGTGCCTGGCATATAATTATAATAAAAAAGTTCAATGAATCCCCGACAAAACATATATGTTAAGAAGATAAGAACAATCTCGATCATGTCAGATTTAAACAACAGAAATCGCATCAAGAACGGTCTATCATATATATCATAGACAGACACATACACACACTAATGTCTAACTTATAACATCCCTCCTTTTTTCGTCAGGGGTAAATGAAGTATAATAATTATTACATTACCATTTTGCTTACGTTCGGAAACCTCTGGAAGCTAGTAGAATGACAACAATTAACAACAAGTTAACAATTAATTATTAACATCTATGATGTCTTTAAGAAATGTGTCTCATAACATCATGTGAACCAAATTTCCACTTAAATTGTTTAAAAAATGTGGATATAAAAAAAATATGAAAATTATTACCAGCAGCAGTTCCCAAAACGGACAACAATATTAGAGCTTTCATTTTAATAATATTATGTAGTTATTTTGCAATGTTTGTACAGCATGAATGGTTGTTTGTTCACTCTACTAATTGTTGCGAAATTAACAAATTATTATACATTACTACCTGTTTTATTGCTTTTAAGTGTTACGACATAATTATCTAAGACCATCCACTTATATAAAACAATGGATATTCTTAACCAAGAGTACGTTTCAAAGTATGTTTACGCAGACTCCTATAAGTGGTCCTTGAGTTTTATCTATATCATGATATTAATATGTGAAGCAAAAACTTTGGACCCCTTTTCACGAAAATTGCGTTAACGGAGGAGTATGAAATTTGGCACACTTATAGTTTATGTGTAGGAGAAGTGTAGAACGCTAATATTTTTTAACACGTTCATTGCCATGGTAAAATCTGTGAATTTTGGTAATGGTCAAGAATATTATTTTTCTTATTTCGTTTTAAATGGTCTAAACATAGGTGAATCTAACATTTATTTGTTTTTAAATTATTTTAATAATGTGTATTATGCTCTAAATATTTGTCACGCGATATTGCGTGATTGGCCATACGTAATGCAATTATAGTCGATATGGCCGGCAACGCGATATAGTGTGATACGTAAATCATAAGAAATGTATTAGTTATCAATAAAAAACAAAAAAATATATTAAAAATAACTTTAATAATCAGTCTTTATAATAAATAATCTGTCTTTATAGCTACATTTATCCAATCAAAGGAACAAACAAATCAATTTTTTTAGGAACTCACTAATTTTGGTTTCTTAAATCTGTTTGGTTTTATAAGAAAATAAAGTACAAAGATTCTAAACGAGATAAAATAAACATACTGTTTAGCAAAACAATTATCTAATTCCAAAAAACAATCAGTGCACAGTGCGGGAAAATCTGGGCAATATTCACATTCGGTAGTGGTGTTCATTCATTTTTTAATTTTGTAGCACTTTTTGCAATCCTTTCTCAACGTAGCATTTACCGTTTTGCCACTTTTGAATTTAGAAGACGTGGTTTGACGTTTTCTATTTTAGACAGCTTATGTTGCTCGCTATCTAGACGTATTCTCTGTACCAGATGGGATTTCTGGCAAATATGATTACAAATTTTTTTCTCGAAAATCATATAGTGTCATGCTATTATTGATCGTTTATACAAAAAATAAACGTTTATACAGCAAAACCAATAAATAATGCAGTAAAATCAAAGCAATCGTCACGTTCAAACGATGGTACAGTGCACACTAAAATACGCTGACTAGTCAAAACAATAGGCGACAGACAGCTCGTGGCCATGCCCACTTTACGAGAGCTCGATCCTTTCTCTAGTGGCGACGTGCATATCTCGCTCTGTTTCGCTGTGGCCGCTTCGGTATCGCCCACAGAAACTTGTTAGTTGTTAGAGTGATCACGCGACATTGCGCGAGTGCCCCATTGGTAAAGGGCCGCATCACGCGATATCGAGTTACCGGCAACGAACGTATTAATGATGATATTTATAAAGTGCATTAATTCAAAAAATAAAACATCACACTTACTACCACGCATATGACACACAAACAAATATGTTGATGATAACGATAAAAGATCACAGATGGCGTACAAATTTACTATGCTATAATCATGGTAAAGCTATAATCCAACAGTTTGGAAACAAAGTAGTTGGTCTTGAGAAATGAAGATGGCGTGCTTATCAACAAGATATTAAAATTTATTATGGCGACCACTAGTAGATATAAAATAAATAAGTAGTAAGTACTATAATTAAAGTCTATGAAGCAGAGTCGTCACCTGATAGTAACAAAAGTAAATACCAATATATACTAAACATGTTAAAGTTGCTGGAATGTTAAGAACTTACTTATTTTACTTAGAAGGAACGTGATAATATATATTAAAACGAGGACAATAATGACGATAGCAGGAATAGGTAAGGCGAAGAACCAATCTTGGTGCATGGTCCAAAATCTGCCACTAATTCATGGTCACGATGCCAATATCTAATTGAAAAAGCAAGTCTTAATTAAAAGTAAAATTAAGTTCACCTCCCAGTGGTGGTGCTGGGAACTTTAGGTAGGGTTGTCACATATGAAGAACGTAACAATTTGTATTGTTTCCCGAGCTCTTCCTTTATTCGTGTTCTGGTCGCGGAGGTGGGCGGTTGGAACGTCAGTTAGACTTGTCTCATTCTGTGTCAGTTGGAGGATTATTTGCCATAAGAGTTACATTACTTACGCGGAATCAGCAAAATAAAGGCTTATTTTACATCTGCTATATTTATTAATAAGATGGTTGCGAGCTACATATAAGGATATCAGTCGGCATGCTATCTTTGTATATAAATATAATCCGACACAGTGTTTTTTCACATACTCCCGAAATCGCTAAACTGATTTTAGCAAAATTTTAAATGCAGTCTCGGTAGGTGTGAGAATAGGTTGTTATGTTTCATCTCCCTAAATAATGAGAGTGGCCAATCCCAATCGACTTATTTCTTTCTATTAAAATAATCACGAAAAAATTAAAATGTCCAAACAACGTTTTCCGGGATAGCTAGTATTCTATAAGTAATTCTATAAACAGATCATGATCAACGCAAGTAGAGGTGTTTATAAAATTGAAAATTATTAAATAAGGTACGAACATTGTGAATCGTCAGAGACTAAACACTTACATGCAGTTTCTCTTTGATTAAAGATTGCAAGTTAATTTGTGTATTGTCGACTAATAACACATCTAGTAGATATTGATTAGTTTTACTTCATTAAAATCCACCGACAAAATAGGTTTATATACATTAAAGGAAAGTAGTAAAACTAAATAAAAAAAAACAATATCACAACAAAACCTACAATTTTTGTAGTCAAGAACCATCACGATTATGTCAGCTTTCAAAGAAACTGATCAGTATCGAAAACGGTCGATCCCTTGAAAAGTTGTGACGCTAAAGACAGACATCATATTATATAGACATATCAAGATTATAACTACCCACTTTTTCCATCAGGGCTTAAAAATCTATTGCTTTACACGGTCTAACCATAGATACTGGCTAGTACATCTTTTAAAATAATTGTTTTTGGTAAGTATTTTTTTAAATTTCGTATTTAAATTATGTAGAACGAAAAAGAAGTTCCTAATTTAGAGACACGGCAACTTCTTAAGAATCTATCCCTACATATATTAAAACTATAGAAAAGTATGTTCTGTACATACTTTTTTTATGATATTGGAAGGCAAACAAGCAGACGGATTTCCTGATAGTAAGAAATTCACGCCGCCTAGAGACACTAAAGGTGGTAATGGTGCGTTGACAACCTGAGGACGGGTTGTTAGACCTCGAGCAAAAGTAAGTTTACCGGCTACCTTTACCCTCCAAACCGGAACACGTCAAGACGTTGAGGCGGCAGGAATAAGTAAGGCGGTGGCACCAATCCGGGCGAGTCGCTGCGAAACTCTAACCTAGTCAGATGTCATGTTGTTAGTGACGGTGAACCTATGCTCGCCTTTTACGAGCTGCCTGGTAGGAAGGCAGATGGTCTATTCTGCAAAGGAGCCCGGACCAACACGGGGTATTAAACATGCAAACATATTAAAGATCAAAACACATTCAGTGCAGCAGAAGTGGAATGATCGAGGATTCTTAATTATTAAAAAAAAACATTTTACGACGCGTTTTACACCCGTTACGCTAAGAACTCACGGCGCGATTTCTAATTGCGCCCGCGGCGGTCGCGGTTCTGCGATTTATTTCAAAACTCACGAGACGGGTAATTTTTGCAGTCCCGCAGCCGCCGCAGTTGAGATTATCGCCCGCAAACTTGGCGGTTGATTATCGTGCGAGCCGCGGTTGCGATTAAATAATCAGTACAAATAGTATAAAATTATCGCCCGCCAAGCGACCGCAGAGCCCGCGGTCGTAAACCGCCGAGGCGGCGACAGAAGATCGCCGCCCGCACGATTAACTGGCAGACGACCGCTCGCGGAACCGCAAACAACCACAGGCGCTGCGGGCGAAAATCGTGTCGTGAAATGTGAACTTAAGTTTTGCATATAAATCTACATTCTACGGGATCTGCGGGCCCGCAACCGCCGCGGGCGAGGGAAGAAACCGCGCCATGAGTTCTCAGTCTTACACCAGCAGCGCCCGCGGTTGACTGCGATTCCCGCGGCAGTTTGCGTTTCCCGTCCGTAGAATCGTATGAACGAGTTTGCGAGCGATGACATCAATCGCGACGGCTTTTTACCCGCTCAAATTACTTGTCTCGTGAGTTTTGAAATAAAAACGCAATTCCGCGACCGCCACGAGCGCGTGTAAAAACCACTCCGTGAGCTCTTTAGACTATCTTTCACCAACTATAGGGTCGTACAGACTACCCCTTTATTACACGCTATAGTCAAATATATAAAGTACCATATACCATACTATTTCAAATATATATTATTATTTTTGGTGTGATCTTATTCATTATTAATTTATTGTTTACTAGCTGTTGCCCGCGCGTTTCCCGCGTGGTCCAACATTCTTTCACGATAAACGCTATCCTATGTGTCAGAATCAGAATCAGAATCAGAAAAATCTTTATTCATTTGAACCATACAAGTCCTAATCAATTTTTAATCAATTTTAATTATTGGACATTATTAATCCAATATACCCCTATGTGTGTGCCAAATTTCATGAAAATCGGTTCAGCGGTTTTTACGTGAAAAACAAACACACGGACTAACTTTCGTATTTGTAATATTAAAAGGATGATACTTGAATATAATTATTTTAATCAGCAATGTCTTGAGAATAGACTTCTAAAGTTCAATGTCATAATACATATAATACTGCGTATGTGCGATTTCGTCAGCGTAGAATATTTACTTTAGACAGCAGCTTTACTTTACCATGATTTTCATACAAAATTTAATCCCCGTTTTGTGCTTTGGGGTTTGATGTTTGCATAGCACGTGTTTGAACTCGATATTTTATCTATCATAATCACCATCAGACGGAGGACATCCATAACTGGACATAGGCCTCCCCCAAAGAGCGCCACAAATCACGGTCAGCAGCCGCTTGTATCCAGCGACTCACAGATCATCAGTTCATTGGGTGGGAGATCGTTCAACACTACGTCCTCCTGTGCGGGGCTGCCACTCGAGAACCTTTCTTCCCCAGCAGTTGTCGGTTCTACGAGCTATGTGGCCTGCCCATTGCCATGCTTGCTGACTCTCTGGACTATGTCGGTTACTCTCGTTCTCTTGCGGATCACCGAATTACGGATTATATCTCGCAAAGAAACACCGAGCATAGCTGCTAGTATTTGCGTACCAAATTTCATTGAATTTGGTCTATTGTTTTAGTTGTAAAAACGTATATACATATAAACGTATAATATGTTTGGATCGTATTCTTACCTTCGTTAATTCGTGTACATGAAACATTTATACATTAATAAACATAACTCAAAGCGAGTTGCATCGTGATCAAATTCATATAGACCCACCTCGTTACATCATGAGTGGGCTTTCATAATCACAATCAGAAAATACAAATGGTACTTATGCGCGTCGACATTTATATAAACTACCACCGGAAGGAATCGTAGCCACACACTGACAAAGTCCGGCAAAAGAAACTCATCGGGTTTGAACTTGAATCCTAAATAGCTCAAATTTAGAGCTCAAATTTGGGTTAGAGCATTCGTCGGCTTGAGACGAAAGGTTCAAATCCTAAATAGGCAAAATTTTTTCTTTCTTTAAAATTTATAGAAATCTGTAAATTAATACGTGATGCCAAAACATTGGACCCCTTTTTACGAAAATTGCGCTAATGGAGGAGTATGAAATTTGGCAAACGTATAGTTTATGTGTAGGAACAGTGCCGAACACTAATATTTTTTAATAATAATGATTATAAAGTACAATAAATCAATAAATAAAACATTACCTATACTACCATGCATTTGACACCCACAAACAAATATATTGATGATAACGATAAAAGATCACAGATGGCGCACTAAAAAGTTTGAAAACAAAGTAGTTGGTCTTAAGAAATGACGATAACGTTCTTATCAACAAAATATTAAAAATGATTGTGGTCGAATTTCGACCATAATAATAAACGGCGACCACTGGTTATAATAAATGTTCAATGATCGTTACCATCTGAATAGTGAAAACTGTAATTTTAGAAAAGCATAGCCCTGTGGCACATTTGTGTCTTGCTTAAACGATGGCTCCTACCAATAAAACAAACTGAGCCCACGTATACTACGTATGCATTACGATGTGGGAGAGTAGGTGTGCAAACTGGTCCCACATATGTAACGTACAATTGACAGCATACGTTATTGTGACTTCATTGTACAACGTTTTCTGATTCAGAAAGAGATTTTGAGGATGATTTATTACGTTTCAAATGTTTTAGTAAATATAATCGTGTTACAAAAATAAAATAAAAATGAATAGAAAACGCGTGTAAATTCTCCTCCCATTTTATTGTTGGTAACTCCACCGACGTTTCATCTGTATCTACGAACGTACGTAATCTAACCGCCGGTCTCGGCGACGAAGACCTCTTTTGCGCCCAGCGCCTAGCGCCGAGCGACGAGCCGCCATTACTCCTCCATCAAGTCCACCCAGTAACCAGAATGCAGCACCAAGTCAAGGTACGGTTTCCCAGGAGACAGCCCTTGAGGCTGGCGTTGTAGGTAACAGTTCAATGCATTTAAATAATGATGTCTCGGGCTGAGCACTCTGCTCGGCCCACAAAGCTCGGTGAAGTTGAAAAAATCGCGAGATTAGCAACAATTTAGTCATTAAAAAAAAACGTACGATCTAGAAACACACTTGTCTGACGCGTTCCCCATGTTCCCCCTCCATCTTTCCCACACCGATCTGGATCGACAGATCCACGTACGCATGGGACGCGTACGATAGCGTTGCGTAAGATAAGTGTGAAGGTGACTTCATCAACTACCCACATTTTATTGTAAATTAGTACTGAAACAAATATTTTTGATTTTGATTTTTTATTTTGAAGTGTGTTTCATATAAATTTAAGGGTATCGTACGAAATCAGACGTTATCATGCATCGTATACTACGTATGCATACGACGTGGGTGAGTAGGTGAGTCCCAAACTGGTCCCACGTATGCAACGTACGATTGACGTTGATACTTGGGTCGAGCAACAAAAAATAGAAAATCTGTATTTTTTTCTTTTTCTAATAAGAATAAAAAATTCTCTGGTTTGGATATGTGCCTGTTTGGCTCGCCACCTATCACATTGTGGGTCTCATTATCTTCGGCAAGTCGTGGGTGCTTATTGTGTCTCTGCCTACCTGTTAGGGGATATGAGCCTGAAGATACTTTTTTTAATAACTCCTATACAAATTGATAAAAAATAATAATTTACATTATATATTTATATTTTAAAAAACTGTACTACACCATCTAGACTAGATAGAATTAAAAAAAAATCTCAAATTCTAAAACAAACACCGCCGGGTACATGTTGTACTGGGCAAGAACATATAAAATGCAAAATGAAAATGCTTTATTTAATTAACAAACGCTCTTCTCTCGACCGGACAAGCCGTCGAATATGTACTTGGAATTTAATTTGATACAAAATAAACATAAAACTTCAGTTTTGTTAGAAGCGTTTGTAGACAAACAAATGATATTACATAGCGTAGCTTTTATTTAGCTCGAACGCTGCAAATGGCCGCCGGAAGTAATGGAAGCCGTGCCGCCAACGAATAAAGCCCACGACTTCTTTTGTTCAGTACAAAACAAGATTTTATTAGAAACTCTTTAGTCATAATGATTCCTTCCAATTTCACAGCTATTTAATCTTCCCTTTGATAGTATTTCGTAATAAAAAACAACTTTTACCTACTAATTAATACGCTAAAGGCCATTCAAAGACCATTGTTAGGGTTCCGTAGCCAAAGGCCGAAAATATGGATTCCGCCCGTACAGATTCTTCATCGCTGTTTGTCTGTCCGTCCGTAGGTCACAGTTTTTCCCAAACTATAGGAGCTTTGCTGCTGAAACTTGGTAAGTAGATGTATTTTTCAGTTGAATGTTGTGAATCACAAATTATAAAGACACAAGTAGGAGTTTTGACATCATCGTGAATGAAGATGGTCATATTTTTTTATTATTATTGAATTTTGTGTTTATATTGAGTGAGATTGGTTAATTTAGGTGGGAATTAGATTAATTTTGTTCAGTGAAAGTGCACAAATGAAATAATCATGAAGAAATTAGCGTGTCGTCTATTTTGTCGTTGCCGTCACATCTCACTTGATGAGCTTGAGTAAAAACGCAACCGCTTTACTTTATACAAAGTAACTAGTGACTGTGTAAGAATTAATAAACTAACTTGACATTGGCAAAGTAAGTAGGGAAGAACTTTAGTTCATGTGATTTCTTAATGCCCCACGATAAAGGCATTCTTTATAGAGAGCCTTACTGCCATTTTGTATAACTCTCTTTTAGTTTTGTTAGCGTATGATTGTGATATTGTACATCTATTAGTGTTTCCACCTTAACCACGATGAGTTAATTCTGCGTATCCCATCTACATATATGTCTAAATTGACAGTTAGCATCGGACCTAGGTACTTAAATTGGTAGATTTCTGGTACTGGCCATCAATATACGCCATGATGTCAGATGAACGTTGGCCACTAAAGCAGCGCTTGAGATATTCAGCTTTGGTCCAACTAATGCGTAGTAGATTTTCCTCAAGCGACTACCTCCAATTCGGGGTACTGTTTAAGTGATTTACGGAATTGTCAATGCGATGCTATCACCATGTTCTTAGTAAGATAATTACGTTGACTTCGATTTCAATAACTATATCATTTGTTCACTCCAAAACTTTTTACAGGCAAAAGAACCATCAGAACAGGCAGAAGCACGTTCTTTCATATAAAATGAATTTTGTCCATCTTTTCTCACAAACCCACCAAAACTCCTAAAACAAAAGCAAGATCTGACGCTATTGAAGTAGAAATCAAATAGCAAAAAGTAAAATCACCTAGCAAAATAAGTGACACTTTGTTCCAATTCGATAAAGCAAATACCAAGGAGAGGTATTTCTCCAAATAAATCACATGGATACTAAGTGGAATTCCTTTCACGATTGAACTGAAAACTTATTACAATAAAGCGCTCTGAGCGGTATTCGCGACCGTTTCCACAAATTTAGGAAAAGTTATGTATTGAATGAATTGAAAAACGTAAAGCAGCCATGGCTAGGGTTACCATGTTTCAGGATTTGTCCTCAGATCTCAGGATTTTGAGGTGTTTCTCAGGAATCCGGCAGCATTTCGAAAATTTGGGTAAATCTCAGGACTTTTGGGTTATTAAATAAAATAGTTGTATTACGAGGTATGGGGTAGGAGAGGAGAGATGCGGGGGAGTGAGAAGGGTGAATAAGCTGAGTGCGCTGCGCCTACCTGCGCGAAGTGGGAGTGCGTTGTGTGTGTATGGCGCGCAGTGCAAAAAGCGAACATTGAGTAATTTTTTTTCTAACATGATTATTTTAAACGGTCGCGACAAAATCTCAGGATTTTTCATTGGATTTGGACTAATTTCTCAGGATTTTTGAAATTTCCATATGGTAACCCTAGCCATGGCAGTATATTAAACGAGTCTTGCCTTCGTTTGTTTCTGGGAATAATCCCCAGTGACCCAATACCTCCGCTAAACTGATTACGAGCTAAAATTAAGCCGTAAAGTTGGTTTAATTATACCATTAATGGCCATTGTTTTTATGGCATCTTAAAACTTAATAATTATGTTAAGCTTATATGGAGTTTAAGTTATCAATTATGGGGGTTTTAAAGTGACAATGACAGAGTTATTTTGGACATTTGTTTTATTTCAATCTCTCAGAAATAATTACTATTCATTTGAATAGAGTCCGTTTGGCGATGGAGTTGCCACCTTGTTAAACATTATGGGACTAAAATGTAGTTTCGGCTAATTGTAGGTCCCTGGTTGTACCTCAGCCTACCTTTTCGAGGTTATGCGGTGAAACATACTTTTTTACTTATTCATATAATAATAAAAATAAAGAAAAAGTTTCATGTCAGATAGGTGTTGAACCCTTTTGTCTTTCGCTGACGAATGTTCTAACCATTAGTGTTACCAAGGATTTAACTACTGTGGTGAATATTTAATTTTGTCTTCTGCTACAATATTGTCTTCTGTAAGAATACTAATTAAGTTCATCAGCAGCTAAAATAGACATTTTAATGACCAAAACTATCGATTCTCTTATAGTACTTAGTTACTTGCTATTTTAAAGAAAGTGCACAAAATAATATTATTAAAGAAATCAATAACATATAAAAGGCAATCTAATCCTATCAAGAAATGTATAACAGCTAACCCCATCCCCGTAATAGAAAAAAATTACACACACATGTACACACATAAAATAAAACAATGAAAAACTGAAAGAAAAACAAAATAACAGAGAAACATTAAAATAAGGAATATTTTGATCTCTTTGTTTAAGTTACAGTACTAATGAGGCTTATATTAGTATATCTATACTCGTACTTTTTTTGGAGTGGAGTGTGACAACCCCAACGTCCTGTTGCATGATTGTTTTGTAAATCAGGTTACTGATGTATTTTACAAGGGCAGTAAGTGAGACTCGGTGAAAAAGTAATACAAGAAAATAAACCAAAAATAATAAAAATAAGCTGAACTATTTTTGTTAATTACAAAACAAATAAGGTTCGATTAAAAGGGACCAAATTTTGTCTGTAATAAAGGAATTATTATATAGTGAGCCTAATATTTGTTAATATATGTTTGGTAACACAAGGCCCGCCTCCTACTTCGCACGGATATAAAATAAACATATAAATATTCCTCTCCAATCACTTTATCTATTGAAAAAAACGCATCTAAATCCGTTGCATAGTTTTAAAGATTTAAGCATACAAAGGGACAAAGGAGATAGGACTTTGTTTATACTATGTAGCGATAATTGTTTTAATTACTTACTCAAAAACGAGTAATCAAATTGGGCTAGCCGCTGCAGAAATAATCGACTTCTTTATAACTATCCCAACTAATATATCACTGTTTTTATTTTTATTTTATCTTGTTAGTCTAAAATATTTTGTTTTTTTTTAAATATGAACTTCCTATTTCAATTAACGTAATCTGGTTATTTTAATCCTAATTCTTAATCGTATCATAAAGGAAGACTGCTTTTTGATTATATTAGTGATCGACAAGTTTTAAGTGTTTTTAATATTTAGAATAAGCGATAACGGGACTGGCATGTATATTCTATGTATTATAAAGTCCCAAAAAAAGAATTAAAAAAGTTGGTTTGGTTTATGTAACACTCGGTTCTCTAATCACTTTCCTGTGTAGCCAGTAAAAAAAATGTTGTTAAACACCAAATATTTTTAGTTAATACTCTGTTGTATCGATATTGATTCTCTACTACTTTTGTCAAATAAGCGCCACCATCTTCCTCAAAAATAACGAAAATAATTAAAATTTAAAGGGCAATATTACATAAATTTTCTTTTTACTAAACACTGTCTTATTTTAATAGTTTTAGCCTATTATTTCGTTGACGTTAAGGGTTGACACTTTTGTTTTTAGTTTAAACAAATCTGTATATATATAAATCAATTGCTGTTCGTTAGTCTCGCTAAACCTCGAGAACGGTTAAACCGATTAGGCTAATTTTGTTTTTGAATTATTTGTTCAAGTTCATGGAATGTTTAAAAAATATGTAGTGTACGGTAGATAGGATTAAAAGTAATCTACATTTAAATTTATATATAAAAACTTACTAAACATATAAATAAATAAAATTTCTATTAAAAATATCAATAAGTGATGCGATTTAAATTTTAAAATGTATATAAATTCTTTAAATTTAATTAAATTTTTGCACACCACAATGTTGTAGAATATGTTGTTTTCTTAAATATCTTTCTAACAACTTTTTAACACACATATTCCGCAAATAAATAATTTTCGTTAATTTTCATTTTAATAGAGAAAAAAGGAAAAACTGCGAGGAGACTAGGAAAAACAACATTTTATTTTTTCCCTTACAAACTAAACGTGTGGAACGAAATTTAATTTTAGTAAAACATGTTAGTCAAAAAACTGGTATCTATCTCGTCCCTTTATTACAGAATACTGTAAGCACTGATGAAACCGATATTATTCAAACTTCAATGCACATTTTCCCCATAATGTCATTTTTCACAAGCACCATTAAACGTTTAACAGATCGCATGCCCCTCAAATCCCTCTATTCAGTCTGCAACAAAAAGACAATCTATCCCCTAGCTCGGGAATAACTTGAGCTCAGTTGCTTACTAAGAGTATTGCATTATGTATGTTCGCTAATGACTGAACATGAAGAGGGGAGAAGTAGATAAGTTTTCTAGTAGTTAAGTAATATTATTGAGGTTTTATTCTTTAAAGTTTATACATATTTTTTACAGCATAGAATGACAAACAGACTTGTAGTCATGTTTTATAATATAAATAAATAAAATAAGTATCTTCAAGCTTGCATTTCACAAGAGGGAGACAGAGAAATAGCTCAGCACTAAAGAACAACCGATGTATTTCGTTCCAAAGTAAATTTAAATTAAATGTGATAGATGGCAACCCTATCGCCAACCGGGTCCTCAAATAATCCCGGTCAATAAGAAAGTTTATAAAAAAATTGGAATTGACATTGTGAGTTGCCCGACCCAGAAATCGAACTCGGGACTACGTGAAGTCAACGTCAATATCGGACCACTAGTCCACAGAGGTTGTAATATACATTTGATATCTCTCAAACGGCTCCCCTAATGGTAAGGCGCAGTTGGCTATATAAATCAAAAATGGTAATGATGGGCAGCTTCTTGGAGTAGTTTAGCATTTCCTCTCAACCGCCCAGAATAAGCTTGCGCCTAAGATAGCCCAGTCCTTAAGTCGGTCCATTTTCAATATTTTGTATTTTTAAAGTTTGAAAATTTTTTAACCGTTACTAAGTTCCATAGGTAGTAATTTAAACTCTTTCAAACTTTAAAAAATATAAAATGTTGAAAATGGGCCATCATAAGAACTAAGCGATCTTAGACGCAAGTACCTTGTTAACAACTAGCTGATTAGCCGTAACTTTGTCAGTGGTGGAACAGATTTTCATACAATCTTTTAACGCCCATAATTAAGTAACCCATCTTAAGAATTAGGCTATCTTATCTTTGTCAGTGGTGGAAAAGATTTTCATAGAAACTTTTAACGCCCAAAACAGTGCTTGGGAATTTCTATTTTTTTTTCAGAAAGGAGCCTGTGTTTTGAATTATAGTCTTAGCTGCAAAATATCTAATTTATTTAACGTTAAAATTCTTACTTAATTAAAGTATATTCACGCCCTTGTCCCCGAAGAAATAGACAGAAGCACAACCAGGGCCAACCCACGGGTAGACTACGACAATAAGTCCCACAATGTAATTGGTGGCAAGCCCATCGCTAATCGGGCTCATGTTCAATCCCGGGCAACATTATTTTTCTTAAAAAATTTAAAGTATACATTTTAATTATTTTTTTTGCCCTAACTGGGAATCGAACCCGAGACCTCACGAAGTCAAGTCCAGCGCCGGATCGCTAGACCACAGAGGCGAATATACTTAACATTAATACAGAGATAAAATGTCTCAGGTCCAATCCCCGGGGTCAGGCAAAAAAAAAATGTTTTTTTTTTATAAAATGACATTGATCGGGATTGGGTATGAGCCCGGTTGAAAACAGACTTGCCACCTATCACATTGTGGGATTTAGTGTCTTCGGCTAGTCGTGGGTGTCCTGATTATGCCTCTGCCTACCACTGTAGGAATATGGGCGTGAAGATACATATATGAAAGGTTTTAAATTTTAACAGTTTATTACAAAAATAGTCTTAGGTTAAAAGTAAACAGTAACTTTGAGGGAAGTTTATTCGAGCCACCTTAATAGGGTGTTACTAACTAATCCAAAGTTGGATAATTTAAGACTATCCGGGGAACCTCTGTACATTTATATTTACTAATAGTACAATATTTGCAGACTCTTGTTTGAGTAAATTAGGACGTTAGAGGTTGAAATCCTTTTCCGTCCATCGACCAGACTCTATGTATTTTGTGGCTTAGCATACTCGTTATCTAACAATAGCAACTCAACTAATTGTATGTACATAATAAACACTATTTTGTTCTTGCATAAATAAACTGACAGCACGCTATAATGGTCAATTTTACACACACACACACATACATATCCAGTCGAACTCATTAATTCTTCATTATTATTGCAAGTACTTAATCGCTAATTGAAAAGTTTTAATGAAACAAAGATATGAATGTTTATTTAGATAATACAAACGTTAAATAGGCCATCGTAGGTGACCGCCTTGTTGGTCGAGTGGCTAGCGTACTCGCCTAACGGCATCGACGAACCGCGAGGCTTGGGTTCGATTCCTGACGGGGGCAGGCATTTGTGTGATGAACATTGAAATGTCTGCTTTTCCGTGTCTGGGTGTTTATTAAATTTATGCTTGTATTTATTTAAGTATTTCTATGTGTTAGAGTCGTTGACTAACACCCAAAACACACGCATATAATTCGCTTACTTTGGGGTTAGATTCAATTTGTGTAACTTGTCCAGGGATATTTATTTATTATTATTAATTTATCGTAGCATGCCGTTAGTGTGATGAATTTGCACTTACATTTATCTCTATGTGCATCTCTATCATGAGCACATAATTTTCTAACGTAACTGTTTACTTATTATTTGTTACAAAACTTCGATAAAATTAGGTGATTGTAGTATATAACAACAATTGAGTTAATATAAAACTCAGTCTCATGAATTATTAATCAAATAAAAAAAATATATTAAATATAAATTAAGCATTATGTACATACCCATATGTTTAAGTTTAATTTAATATTACCTAGCTCGAACTAGGATAGGATATATTTTTGAATCGACTTGAAATATGAGGATCAGCTAATATGTTTTTGACTCTGTATTAGAATACATTCATATGGACTACACTAATTATGATTTGTGCGAGCTGATTAAAATTAAAAATAAATAAAACTATGATTTTTTTAAGGTTACTGTTTTAAATTTGGATTCGGCTAAAATATAAGACTAAAATATACTATGATCATAACAAAATAGCTCCCCTAATCATTAACACGTTTTACACCCCAGAAGGCTGAAGGCAAACACTGGTCACAGTTATGGAAGGAGATTGTAAAGAAAGGGACTTACATTTGAATGCGATGAAAACCAAAATAATGGTGTATGAAAGAGACGTAGCCAGAACGGATTTAAGAGTTTTGGTTGATGATGTAGTGCTGGAACAAGTGAATGAAATTGTATGTCTTGGTTGTGCTTTTAGCAAGGAAGGAAGGTACATCGCGGATGTAGAGAGGAGAGTGAGTGCAGGAAATAGTGTGAATGGAGCATTGGGTAAGCTATTCCAAAGCGAGGTTTTAAGTCAAAAAGCTAGACTCGCTTTGCATAATTCTGTGCTTATTCCAACGTTATTGTATGGAAGCGAGAGTTGGGTATGTCAGAAAGAGCATGAAAGTAGGATAAATGCGCTCGAAATGAGAGCACTACGGAAAATCTATGGTGTAACGCTCGCTGACCGCATTCGTAACAGTGAGATTCGTAACCAAAAAAGAGTGGGATTAAAAGAAAGTGTTGGTGTTAAAATGCGAAAGGACATGCTCCGCTGGTTCGGTCATGTGGAAAGAATGACAGATGAAAGATTGACAAAGCAGATATACAATGCGAATGTGAATGGATGTAGATACTCTGGGAGACCAAGGCTGACATTTCACGATAAGATCAAACGGATATTATCCGAAGGTGGGGTCAAGAGTCTCTGAAACCGGCGTGTTTGTATGAAAAGGGTTATGGATGTGAAGAAAGCAAGACAGGTTTGTCAGGATCGTGAGGTCTGGCACTCGATACTCTCTGCCTACCCCGTAAAGGACTTGGCGTGAAGATATGTATGTATGTATGTATTATTATTTTGTTGGGTTGTAGCTGGAGATTGAGGGATTGTGCAAGTTTAGCAGCACTTACACTCCGAACTGGAACATGACAATTTCAGTAAATCTACTGTTCAATAGTATATTATTATATCGATTTATGAATATATGAAATATGAATGTATCATATTCTATCATCTAACATTATTAAAATTTAGAAAACTTTTACTCCATTAAAAGATAAAAATTAAGGGTCGATATTACCTGGGCGATATTTACGGTTGTTTAAATATTTGTTTCCACTATGGTTATTAGTGTGTATGTTGTTTCTAAGAGAATCCAAAAAAATATGCCTTGTAAATTGAACAAAAATCTAGATGATATTTTATTGATGTATGTATGATAATAGCTGATACATCCCAAATCGACAGTTATTGTACATTACTAGCCAACCCGGCAAACTTTATGTTGCTTGACATTAACAGCTATTAACAGTTTGTATGGATTAAAGCATTGCTTTTTTCATTGAAAAAGCTTCTTCTGATTATAATTAATAAAACAAAAGAGAATTATGAAAATCGGTATATTCGTTCAGGCATGATGCGATGAGCACGCGAAATTGAACTCCATAACAAGGAGCTGAAAGCTTTTACAAAATAGCTAAAGTCTGGCTGTTTGAAGATCTCTACATACTACTGGACATAACTTTCACTCTAAAGAGAATAAAATTAGCAACTGCGTATAAATTTAGTTATGTAACTAAAACAAATATTTGGAATTAGGGTGTTTATTTAATTTAATTGCGTGTTTGAGTTTAATTTAATATTACCTAGCTCGAACTAGGATAGGATATATTTTTGAATCGACTTGAAATATGAGGATCAGCTAATGTGTTTTTGACTCTGTATTAGAATACATTCATATGGACTACACTAATTATGATTTGTGCGAGCTAATTAAAATTAAAAATAAATAAAACTATGATTTTTTTAAGGTTACTGTTTTAAATTTGGATTCGGCTAAAATATAAGACTAAAATATACTATGATCATAACAAAATAGCTCCCCTAATCATTAACACGTTTTGCATCCCAGAAGGCTGTACAGAGTATGTATTTTGTCTGAGTTGTAAAAAACTACAATTAATTTAATAACTAGATCGTATGAAGTTCTTGTTTCTTATTAATACCAACCTACTATTAATTTCAAATATTCAATACAAGTTTTGGGTACCTTACGAAAAAAATATGCCGTGCCAAATTCCGTTTATACAATACTAGCGGCCCGCCCCGGCTTTGCATGGTTATGAAATATACATATAAACCCTCCTCTACAATCACTTTATCTATTTTAAAAAACCCGCATCAAAATCCGTTGCTTAGTTTTAAAGATTTAAGCATACAAAAGGACATAGGGTCAGAGGAAGCGACTTTGTTTTATACTATGTAGTGATTAAGAAACGAAAGATGCTGGTTTACTGGTAGATTATGTTGTACCTAATAGTGTTAACACATCCTTTCAACAGTTTCAGTTCATAAAAATAATGTAAAGGACGTCTTTCTAAAATTAAATTACTTCAATTACAATATTTTTTCGTATCCATTTTTAAGAATCTGTGATACCGATTTGATTTTCGATAAAAGTATTAATTGATTTAAATATTACATGGGGCACACTAAAAGTTTTGCACTTGTAGCTAATCGGAAATATTTGAATTTCGAATGTTATATTTTTAAAACGTTGCAACCTTCTTAGTAATAAAAAAAAAACAATTGGCGGGAAATAATTTGTCAATTGTTTTTATCATACATCAAAGTTCTACGTACTGTTATAACCCTGAACTGTAGGCTAAAAGGCTTACTTCAGTGCTCCGCCAACAAAATCCCCAAAAGTGCTTCACCAGCACTTTTGACCCTCCTT